>JASDQU010244798.1:147348-169289 GCA_032191745.1 Picea mariana | reverse complement strand
GTAGCTTCCTTAAAAACATCTTCTAGGTCACTTGGCCCCACTTTCCTTATTTTAGGGTTGGGTCCACTTCTAATTTCTCCATTAAAATTATTATTGAAATAATTTATTTTGTATTCACTTTGAATTATAATACACTCATCACTTCACTTTATTATTTACCTTTTAAAATCTCTTTGATTACTTTGATTACTTTGACCTTTTGGGGCTTCTAGATGACATATGAGGGTCCTCCAACTTCATAAGGCCATAACTCTCAAACCACGAGGAGTTATGTGACATTCTACATACCACCAGAAATGGCATGACATGTACTATCCATATATAATAGTATTATCTGAAAATATATCATAACTCATACTGTTACCCATCAAACAAACTTGGGTCCATTACCCAAACCTGGGGTCTCCAACTTCTCATGGCCATAACTCTCTAACCGTGAGGAATTATGTGACGTTCCACATACCAGCAGAAATGACATGACAAGCACTGTCCATCTAGGATATTTTCCCTGACAAATTCACTTTCCTTCATCTAATTATTCCATAATTAAGCATGGGTTCTCTTACTGCACAAAGTGTCTTCCCGTGTGGGCTTTCAACATATGGAGACCACTTTGGAGTTCATTCATATTTACTTCTTATCAACCATGAAAAAAAAATAATGAGTCATATTTACATCAAACACTATTGGGTCCATTACCCAAACCTTTGTGCTACGGGTCTTTCTTCAAGGGTTGACATCAATGACAACCAACCTTAATCAACACTTCTTTCTTCTTCGAGTAGAGTTTTCAAGGAAATGGTTTCTTCTATTAGTTTCTCAAAGTCTTCTAATTGTTTCTTCAATATTAAAACTCTCTTTTCACAACTACCCAATTCACTTCTTAGTTTTCTTTGTGTGTCTTTGAGCTTGCTATTTTCAATCTCAACATGCTTCAATTTTTTAAGATTCTCATTTTCTTGTTGGATAATTGTTTCTTCATGATTTTCTTCTTCTTCAATGGAATTTTCTTCTTCGGTGTCATTTCTTTTAATCCTTGGATGAGGACAATCAAATTCAACATGAGCTACTCCTTCACAACTAAAGCAAAAGAACTGACCTCTATTTTCTTCTTTGAAATCTGAGATGTTGTAATTTGCTTCAACTTCTTCTTCTTCTTCTTCTTTTTCATCTTCCCTTATATAAAGGTCTTGTAGCTTTTCCCAAATCTATTTTGATGATGCACATGATCCCACCTTGGATTTCACTGAATCTTTCAATCCATCCAGGATGGTATCTATTGCCAATTTGTTGTTCCTTTTTGCTTCCTTCTGAGCTGCAGTCTTTGGTTTCTTCAAAGCATTGTATCCTGGAGCAACTGAGAACCAAACATCTACCCCAAGAGCTTTCAAGTAATTTTCCATTCTATTACTCCAGTATTCAAAATTGCTTCCATCAAATGGTGGAATCCCATTTGGAATTTTGTCTTCCATTTCTTCTTAGGATCTTCCTTCCAGTGGTTAAACTGTACTGAAGATAACCTGCTCTAATACCAATTGTTGATACTGAGAGGGGGGTGAATCAGTATCAAGTGCAATTTAAAACCTTTTTCAACTTATACTTAAACCATTCAAATATATCCAATGAGAAATGAACAATAGTATAAGAGTTACATCAATACACCACAATACACCATGCACAATATATGAGAAATAATCAATAGTTATTGTTCAAGGGAAGTAATGACTTCCAAATGTAGCTACATATTCCAAATGTAAAGGGAGGGATAAACATCCAAGAGGAAGATACAATCCTCCAATATCAAGAGAGAGTTGAAATCTCCATCCTTGCCCCTTCCTTCCACCCAAGAATATATCAGAGATAATAAAACTTTACATTAAATCATCACCATCAACCAATCATCACATAGAACCTGATAATGCTTCCTGAGACTTCTTCAATTTCTGCAATTCTTCAATTCTTAGAGTACTCTGATCTTATATATAATATTACTCAATGTATTATCTGAAACTCCTCCAAGTTTCACTCCTTGAATCCTCCCCAAAAACAAGTTATAGAAAGAATGGCAGACTTTATTCAATTCTGGTCTATTTAGGAGACCAAAATTGTACAGAATGTCCCACACTCAATATTTAACATCTGATTCTGAAACTAACACACAAGAAACTACAGTCTGTACTATTTCCAATGAAATTTTTCTCACGTCATTTGGATTCTCTATGAAGAAGTTGTGATTTTCTTACCCGGAACACTTGTTTATTGACTAGCTTCAAGACTGGTCACAAACCCTATCTTCCACAGAGTGTATCTCCATAATTATAGTGAATCAAGAGATAAAATTTTTACCAGAGGTACCTTGATATGTCTTCTCAATACCATAGTGATTTCACCATCTGAATCATTCTAGAAAGAAAGTTATAGAAAAAAATGGTAAGATGACCTGAAAATAACATACCTTAGAACACATCACCAAAAGACTTCATCCTCCCTTGAAATCCGGCCTTCTTTACTTCTTATTTCCTCTGAAATTCGACTTGTATCAAAATGAATGTATAATGATGTTTATTTATACCATTTATGTCACTTCATTTTCACATTAGGGCCGACCTGACACTTTCTTATTTTGTAATTCTTTTCTTTAATTATCTTCAGGGCCTACATGTACTTCCTTCTTCAATCCACTTTGTCATCTTCAAAAATTCATTTCTCCTCAACCATGAGGATCAACGTGACGTACCACATACCACCAGAAACAACATGATGTATATTATCCATTCATAGGTGTTGTATATGCATGTGCATTGTCCTTCATGTCCAAATACCTTTATCAATATTGCAGTCCAAAACCCATGAGTAGGGTTGACATCAATGACATTTTCCTTCATGTCCAAATACCTTTATCAATCTTGTGGTCCAAAACCCATGACTAGGGTTGACATCAATGACAACAACCAATCTTCCAACACCATTCTCGTGCTTTTTCCAATATGCATTTAATGTTGTTTAATGCTAACAATTAATTGTGCAGGCTTCGAAGATATTTTCATTAATGGAGAAATACTCGAGGATATTATTCATTAAATTGCATTAATTCTCCATTTTCCAAAGGATTATATTATTGTCAAAATATTTATTTCAAGTTATTATTCAGTTGAAAAATTCTCCCATCAACCTAATGGAAGTGACAGCTAGACAACAATTATGTGGAGATACTTTGAATATTTTTGGTCATGAATACCTGAACTTTCAATGGTCCAGAGCATACTCATATTACTCATCTCCTCCTACAAAAAAAGACATAATCTGGGCATCTGGAATTGGTTGTGCAAGGTGCGTTCCTGAGGTATTTGACTGCAAATAACTTGTTTCATGGTGCATTGAGAAGTACATGCAAAGCCAAATAATTATACAATTTCAAGATCATTCCACCATTTCCCTTTCACTGCAAGCTTTTCACAAGATGTTAAAGCTCCCCGAGCCAACACTTACTTTCAAAGGAGAAGATTGTAGAGATTTTTTGAAGAAACATAACAATGACCTGGATCTCATGCCTGAATATTTGAAGAATGATGCGACTATTCTAGAAAACATAACCAGGATCCAGGTCGATTCTTTTAAAAATTTCTTTCGAGAGATTGTGTGGTTTTTCACTAGGTTGACAAACCAAGAAAGAATTGCTACCATTTCTCGCATGATTCTATAAATTTTATATTTTACAATAAAATAATAGGTTATATTTGACTGGGGAAAATTAATTTCCATCGAAATTTCATCCCAATTATCACACTATGAAAGGGACAACAAATTATTTATGGCTTCCTATTTGTTATTTGTGTTAGGAATAAAAGCCGCAGATAGATTGTTGTAAGTGCAAGCCCAATACCCATCAGAATATTAAATATAATTGTTTATGATAAGGTGGAAAATGCAGAAAGGAATATCAATCACAACTTACTCCATACAATATGCACCAGCAAATAAGGATTTGAATAACTTCTATATCGGGATTTAAGAAATAAGGTGAGTAGGTGGAAGACTTGATAAGAAAAATGTAATATGCTTATCATCAACATCAGGTAGTATTGACACACATATAAAGAAAAACCCTATGAAATAAGAACTTCTCATAATCAAAGAGAAAACTCCGATAAAATTATAAACAGTATTACAGCAGATCCTCTATTGCAACAAAGATACAATTCAGCCAAATGAATCATTCAATAGACTGTAATCTGAATTAGATAGCAACAAGATGATAAGAAACAAGATTGATTTCCATTATCCAAAGTGTCATAGGTCCGGTACATACAATAGGAGGTACTATCTGCTACATAGACAATATTAAAAATATGAGTCCTCTCTCACACCATTTGAACCTCCCTTTAGTCTTACAATGCTTATCTTATAGCCTAAATTGTCATTGACAACTTTAAAATTCAAATAAAAACTCTTTCATAGAATTATTTTTCCTAAAGGTGGTGTGGCATGGCTACAGTTGTACAACAGACCAAAAACAATCTCATCAGCCATAAAGAAGATGTTGCAAATGTTGCCAACATCATCCTAATATATATATATATATATATATATATATATATTAGGATTATGTTGGCAACATTTGCAACATCTTCTTTATGGCTGATGAGGTGTCCATTTGAATGCATTTTCCTTTGGCAAGTGGCTTCCCAGCTTGCAACAAATCTTCAGAAGATTGGTAAGCATCCATATTGACATATGGAATTTTTTACTCCCTCCAAAACATGAGTTTGCAATGCTTGTCTGAAACAACCAGTTCGCAACATCAGGCACTGCGAACTTTCGTACAATGTCTTGTTTGATTTTACAAAGGCTTAAAACACCACAAAATTTTCTCAAATGTCCCAAAATGTTGTAACAACTTCATAATATTGGTATATGACTATAAGAAAACATCCAAGTAGCTCATCGTGGTTTACAAAACATAGCCATCCTCAAAAGTTGTAAAAATGCATAAAACAGGAAACTTGACCAGAACTTATACTGGTTATGGAGGTTCCACATCTTCATTTTTTAACTCTGGAGCTTCTCCTAGTAGCAACCTTAGCTAGCATGTCCAAATTTCTCTTGGAAAACTCTTCTTTAAAAGGTTGTAGTTCTGCCTTAAGCTTTCTAATTTGAGCTTGATGAGATCTCTTTTGTTTGTAAATATTTTTGAGCTGCCTGTGGAGGGGTTGAAATATTTTGGCTAAAAATCTTGTGTTGTCAATGGTATCATGGTACATTCCCATCACTCCCTTGATATTCTTCCTTGAATCCAAGTCTTCTTTATTCAGTTTATTAGCCTCATCCCTTGATTCTTTAAGTTTTCTTTTGAGTCTCTTGAAAGTTGTATTGCCTTCCTCTTGAGGAGTAGTGATATCAACAATTTCAATGGGTTGCTCAAAAGATTTAGATTTATCTTTCCCCTGGTATGAAATTTCTGCTACATCATCCTTCTCAGGAACATTTTTCTTGGTTTCTTCTCTAGTAAAATGCCTCCTAGTCTTAGCCATGTATGTAACAATAGGTGAAGGAAACACAAGCTTTCTTCCTCTCATGCCTGTGGATTTGCTTGAATGAACCTCCATAAGAATGGGATATGTCATGGGTGAAGCTTCCCTATGTGAAGGTTGTGAAGGCCCTCCTACTTCTATTTCATTTGTGGCTCTATAATCTGAATCATTCATAGAACCTCTTTTCTTCTTGTTAACCTATAAACACACAGTCCTTTCAACTAGAGTAGGACTTTGTAGCTTGGACTGTGGAGTGGGGGCAACATTTAGCTGAAAGTGTGATAAAGTGAGGAATGCTTCCCAATCATTGTTTGTATTTCTCAACACTTCCATAAACAACATTTTAATAATTCTAGAGTGAAAGACACTAGTGTCTACTTGCTTAGACTTGGCTTGAACTCTGTCAGCCATCTTACCAATGCTTCTAAAGAGGTAAAAAGGGAGGTCCATTGCTTCTTTCCCTATGAAGCGTAATAGTAGCCTGATGTGGTATTGATATACCATGTTAAATATCCCCTTACATGTGAAATACCTTTGGATAACCTTCAACATCTTATCAAAACCTTGAAGCATGTGGCTTCTAGGTACCCCTTTCAACAAGTTGTCTCCCTGACACTCTGGCTTAATAAATTCCTTGGAGAAGGAAGCATTTAATGACATTGCCTTGAACCACTTTTCTCCAGTGTTGGGTATCTTTGTTGCAACAGAGATGGATAGTTCTAAGCCTTAAAATTCTAACATCCCCACCTTGGTTTTGGTCCCATTGAAGTTGAGTGCAAATTCTTTGGCTACCTATGGATTCCCCCTCTACATTTTTTGACAAAACTAATGCAACCTACCCTCTGAAAGGCTTCCCTAATCAAAGGCTCAAAGTCAAGGACCTGCATGTCATAGGGATCTATCCTGAAAATGTCCCCTCCCTTGTGAGTTTTTGTATGTTGTTGACTATCCATAAATGATGTTGGTAGAATGTTTTTATGTGAGTTTTACTGACATCTAGATGTGTGAAAGCAGGGAAAACAAGAAATTAGGGTTTTTATGACAAAACTACTTTCAATAGGATGGCCTTATACAAGGATTTATACACTTGGTTCTATACACATTCTGGAATGAGACAGGACATATTTTGAATAGGAAAGATAAGAAAAATCAACTGGAAGCTATAATGAAAAAGGAGACAAACTATAAATCTCTGCTAAAACAAGTCTTTTATCAGCATAAAATTGGTTGACATTAATAATGTGTGCAAATTAAACATTGCTTCAATCAAATGATAAACCACACTTTTCAAAATGGATAGGGTTAAAATTCACTCATTTAAAGTTGAAATTTCAAAGTTGCAGAAGACGGGTTCTCAATAATGTTGGAACATAGGGTTCGCAGCGTCGAAGTAACAGTTTGCAACGCTAGGAGGAAATTCGATGGAACAGGTAAATTATGAACAGTGGGAAAGATGGATGAGGTTGAAACATGGCATGGTCTTGTGAGCAAGTTTCAGAATATCATGGAGGTGAATTTGAAATCAAACAACAAAGAAATGGATAGTTCACACTGACGATAAGTTAAACCAGCAAAAACCCCTCTCTCAACCCTTAAACTGTTGAAATAATGTAACTGCAAAGAGTATTCTTATTATTATTGATATATTGTTTATAGGATTAATCCCCATTGTGGATTAATCATGTCGGTAATTGTATTAGGACCAAATCCCCTTTTGCGGATTGGTCAACAGACAATTGTAATAGGCAGAATAAGAAGTCAGCCCCAGCAGTTATTATTGAGACCCAGAAATATAATAAAGGTGGGTTTACCCACCCAGAGTGAGAAGTCGTCCCTACCAGTGAAGACCCTTCACACGTGCCAGACTTGTATATATAGAGAGGCTAGCGCCTCACTTTATCACACAACACACTTGCTCATTTTTCTAAGAGGCAAGATGCAACTTACCAGTTGGAGAGAGGGAGAAGAGTGGCGCATATTTTGGAGAGGACTATCTGTATTGGTTTGAGTTATCTCTTGACATTGTATTGGTAATTTATGATAAGGAAGTTTTTGCGGGGTTTTCTTCCCTTAGAGGGTTTCCCAAGATAAATGTTGTGTCTCTTATGAATGTGTATTTCTCAGTGATCTTGTTCTTATGTTGCTCTTATCTATTGAAATGAAAGGAACTATAATAATTGCATAAACATTAACATGGTATCAGAGCCAACCTGAAAGAAACATATTTCACAAGAGAAAAAAGTCACTGTTGCAGTACCTGCAAATTAAGGTTTTTCAAAAGTGAAGCTTTTTAGCTCCAAAACCACCTAGAAAGTTGTGCCCTCCCCCAAGGATCATTTTGGCACTTAGATCACACCTTTTTAGTGGTTGGATCTCTCGAAAATTGAAACCCTAGTTTCACAAAAGTACCAGAAGTACCAGAAAACCAGTACCAGAAGTACCAGAGTACCAGAAGTACCAGAAGCACCAATCCAGAAATACGCAAACCAGATTTGAAGGGGCAAAATTTGGATTTTCTCAGATCCAAGTACACCAGGCTACTTGCCTTAGTCAAGCGCACCTCCTACTAAGGTCAAAAATTGATTTTAAGCATTTTCATTTTTGGTCATTTTTCATAGCCTCAAGTACAGGATGTTTGCAAGCACAAAGCTTGTTGAGAAACTAGAAGGCATAGACAACTTACGTGCCTAGAAGTATAGGATTGGTCTGATCCTTGCAAAGAATGACCTAACAAAATTCATCAAAGAAGAAGTGTTGGAACCTGAAGATGCCGTAGAGAAAGCAAAGCATCAGAAGGACTCAATCAGGGCTCAAAGAATCATTGCAGATTCAATCAAAGACCACCTGATCCTGTATGTATTGTCCAAGAAAAATCCAAAAGAGATGTTTGAATATCTAAGAAAACTATACGAAGGAAAGAACATCAACCGAAATATGAACCTAAGATCTCAATTGAAGAATACCAAGATGCAGAAAGGAGAAATGATTCAAGAATATTTCTCCTGAATCTCAGAAATTAAAGAACAGCTAAAAGCGATTGGAGACACCATATATGAAGACGAATTCATAATGACGGCCCTAAATGGTCTCACAAGACATTGGGATGCTTTCATCCAGACGATATGTGCCAGAAAGGAGAAAATACAGTTTGAGAGCCTATGGGAAGAATGCATCCATGAAGAGACAAGGGTAGCTAACCGTGAAGCACTGCTAGCAAGGGATGATGATCAAGACCTAGATACTCATGCAAAAGGAGGAAGGAAGAAACCCTACTTCAAAAGGGAAACTCATAGAGAGCCTCAACCATCAAACAAATTCAACAACCAAGAATCTCATCCAAGAAATTTTCAGAAGAAAGGACAACGCAAAGGAAGAGATATGTCATCCATACAATGCTATCATTGTGATAAGATGGGACACAAGGAGAATTATTGTCCAGTCAGAAGAGAAGAATACAGGAGGAAACACAAAAGGCAACATGCCCACATAGTCGAAGATGAAGAACCACCTATGAAGATGATTAAGGACCATGTCTTGATCTCAGTGCTCTCAGGATCTGTATCACTTGGAGAGGACACACGGCTCATTGATAGTGGTGCATAAAAACACATGACAGGTAAGAAAAATACTCTCTCTTATATTTCAGAAAAGAAGTTTTCTCAAAAAGTGACACTTGGAGATGATTACTAATATCCCATCAAGGGAGTGGGAGAATCAAACTACAAGCTAGATTCAGAAAACTCAATAACAATGAAGGACGTACTCTATGTATCGAGCTTAAAGAAGAACTTACTTTCCATATCAGCTTTAGACAAGAAAGGCTATAGAGTTTCCTTCATAGATGGATAAGTTCTTATGTGGGCTAAGGGAGAAACCTTAAATGAAGCAATCGTCATCGAAAATGAAGAAAATGGCTTATATAAGCTGAAGGGTCACCCAGAAACTGCCATGACCCATGCCATCGAAAACTCATGCGAACTTTGGCATAGAAGATTAGCCCACATCAACTACAAGGTGCTACCATACATATGCAAAGTTGTCACAGGTTTACCAGAACTCAAGGTCGATCAAGAAGGCATATGCACTAGATTTGCGCAAGGGAAGAATATTAAGAACCCTTTTCCAAAGAGGGATAGCAAAGTAGAAGGAGTATTGAAACTCATTCATTCAGACATGTGTGGCCCAATTCCATCATCCTCCATTAGAAGGTATGTATACTATGTATCATTTATTGATGACTATTCTCGCAAGACCTAGATATATTTCTTAAAATCTAAATATGAAGTATTCAATAAATTCAAGGAATTCAAAGCCTTGATAGAGAATCTTTCCGAAAGAAAGATTAAGATACTTAGGTCAGATAATGGAGGAGAATATACCTCAAAAGAGTTCATGAACTTCTGCAGAGATGTTTGGATCAAGAGGGAACTCACTACTCCATATAATCCCCAGCAAAATGGTGTAGTTGAAAGGAAGAACAAAACAATTATGGAAGTTGTAAAGACCATGATTCACGATCAAGATCTTCCTATGTGCTTATGGGTAGAAGCAGCAATGGCAGTTATTTATGTGCAGAATCGATTATCCCATAGCGCACTTGGGTTCAAGACCTTGGAAGAGATGTTCACCAGAAAGAAGCCAGAGGTAAGCCATCTCAAAATATTTGGCTTTTCAGTGTTTATTCATATACCAAAAGAGAAAAGAAACAAGCTGGAACCCTCCGGAAAGAAGGGAATATTTGTGGGATACTGTGAGGTATCCAAGGCCTTCAGAATCTACATACCTGGTCACTGCCACATTGAAATCAGTAGGGATGTGACCTTTGATGAAGAAGCAACACTTAAGAGATCAAGAAGATGCTAGCTTGAAGAAGTATATGAAGAGGAACCTGTAAATCCTAGGATTACAGAATCCATGAGGAAAGTTCCCAGAGCTGCAGAACCAGTAAGAGAAGTTGTAACTTCCCCTGATGAGGATACTTCTGAAGACCATAACATAA
Organism: Picea mariana; assembly: GCA_032191745.1. NCBI lineage: Eukaryota > Viridiplantae > Streptophyta > Pinopsida > Pinales > Pinaceae > Picea > Picea mariana. Next base: position 158,759 of record JASDQU010244798.1, on the reverse strand, counting down.
CATAAGTTCAAGAACCTCCTCAAATGACCTTCTCCCATAAAAGAAAGCCTACTTGGGCAAGAGAGCTTATTCAAAATGGAGAGAAGTATGGCGTTCCAGAAGGAACCTCGAGACAGGTGAAAAGACCAAAGCCATTCTCCAGTTACATGTCTTTGATGTGTAATCTACTAGATGAAGAACCTACCTGCTTTGAAGAAGCCATTCAAAAGAAGGAATGGGAAGATGCCATGACAGAGGAATACCAATCCATAATAAAGAATGATGTATGGAAAATAGTTCCCAGACCAAAAAGTAAGGATGTGGTTTCACCAAAATGGATCTTCAAAATAAAACATGCTACTGATGGAAGTATTGAGAAATATAAAGCAAGATTTGTCACTCATGGATTTTCCCAGAAAGAAGGCATTAACTATGAAGAGACATTCACTCCTGTAGCCAGATACACTTCAATTAGAACCATCATAGCTCTTGCAGCTAAGATGAAATGGAAGCTGCACCAGATGGACATGAAGACAGCTTTCCTTAATGGTGTTATCGAAGAGGAAGTGTATATAGAGCAACCCTAAGGATTTGAGGTTGAAGATAGGAAGTCTCATGTCTGCAGATTGAAGAAATCCTTATACGGATTGAAGCAAGCCCCTAGAGCTTGGTATGGCCATATAGACAGTTTCTTGACGAGCTTAGGTTTTACCAAGAGTAAAGCAAACTCAAATCTCTACTTCAAAATTATAGATAATGAACCAGTAATCTTACTACTATATGCGAATGACTTATTCTTAACTAGAGAAGAAAAGCTCATCGCTGAATGTAAAAAGAGACTTGCTGCAGAATTTGAAATGAAGTACCTTGGACTAATGCATTACTTCTTAGGCCTTGAGGTATGGAAGAGTCTAGAAAGGATCTTCCTTAACCAAGGGAGGTACACAGTCGAAATCTTAAAGAGATTCGACATGCTAGAATGTAAGTCCATGAATACACCCATGGAAACGAAGCTGAAGTTGTTGGTCGATACTTCGTCAGACTTGATAGATGCCACAATGTATAGACAGATTATTGGATCACTGATGTACTTGATGAACACCAAACCAGACATTTTTTTTGCAGTGAACACCTTGATTCAGTTTCTGGTAGATCCCAGACGTGTTCACCTAGTGGCTGCAAAACATGTGATAAGGTACCTTAAAGGTACAATGGATTATGGTCTCAGCTATGATGGAGATCATGACTTCACATTGAGTGGATACACTGATTTAGATTGGGCAGGAAGCGTTGCTGACAGAAAAAGCACTTCCGGATGTTGTTTCAGTTTGGGATCAGCCATGATCTCGTGGAAGAGTAGGAAGCAATCCAATATTTCTCTCAGCACAGCGAAAGCAGAGTACATTGCCGCATGTTCTGCTAGCTGTGAAGCTATATGGCTTCAAAAGTTGTTGACTGGCCTATTTGACTTGGATATGAAAGAAACCGTGATTCTATGTGAAAACTAGAGCTGCATAAAGATGACGGAGAATCCTGTATTCCACGACAGGTCGAAGCACATAGAGATCCGCTATCATTTCATCCGCGACATGGTACAGAGAGGAGTCTTGAAGCTCCAGTACATTAGCATGGATGAACAGGTTGCTGATGTGTTGACCAAACCTCTATCTCGTGTAAAAATTAACAATTTCGAGATAATCTTGGTATAGTCTGAAAGGACCCTCCCTGAAAGGGGGAGTACATATGTATTCCTTGCTTCTGACCTCGCTGTTAGACATAAAGCAAGATGAGTCATTGCTTCTGACCTCGCTGTTAGATGTAAAGCAAGACGTTGTGTGTATTCCTTGCTTCTGACCTCGCTGTTAGACGTAAAGCAAGATGATTCATTGCTTCCGACCTTGTTGTTAGACGTAAAGAAAGACGTTGTGTGTATTCCTTGCTTCTGAACTAGTTGTTAGATGTAAAGAAAGATGATTCCTTGCTTCTGACCTCGTTGTTAGAAGTAAAGAAAGATGATGATGTGTTCCTTGCTTCTGACCTATTTGTTAGACGTAAAGCAAGATGATTCCTTGCTTCTGATCTCGTTGTTAGACGTAAAGCAAGATGATGATGTGTTCCTTGCTTCTGACCTAGTTTTTAGACATAAAGAAATATGTGACTGACACTGAGCTACCAGCTTAACAGCTGTGACATTGAGCCAATGTAGTAATATGATGTGCCAGCCTAGTGTTGTGATGAGGTATCATTTTTATTGATACATATTAATGCAAATGATTATGGCATTCTTTCGAGAATGATGATGTTGTCGATGAATAAAAACTTCCGATGACTCATAAATATGCCAACCAATGTTCCAAGATGATATTGACGATACTGTCCTCCTGATGCCACTGATGATGCCGACCTCTCTCGCCTGATGTTGTTGAAGAATACCCTTCTTGTTAAGGAAGAGTGTTGAAATAATGTAACTGCAAAAAGTATTCTTATTATTATTGATATATTATTTATAGGATTAATCCCCATTGTGGATTAATCATGTCGGTAATTGTATTAGGACCAAATCCCCTTTTGCGGATTGGTCAACAGACAATTGTAATAGGCAAAATAAGAAGTCGGCCTCAGCAGTTATTATTGAGACCCAAAAATATAATAAAGGTGGGTTTACCACCCAGAGTGAGAAGTCATCCCTGCCAGTGAAGACCCTTCACACATGCCAGACTTGTGTATATAGAGAGGCTAGCGCCCCACTTTATCACACAACACACTTGCTCATTTTTCTAAGAGGCAAGCTACAACTTACCAGTTGGAGAGAGGGAGAAGAGTGGTGCATATTTTGGAGAGGACTATCTGTATTGGTTTGAGTTATCTCTTGACATTGTATTGGCAATTTATGATAAGGAAGTTTTTGCTGGGTTTTCTTCCCCTAGAGGGTTTCCCAGGATAAATGTTGTGTCTCTTGTGAATGTGTATTTCTCAGTGATCTTGTTCTTATGTTTCTCTTATCTATTGAAATGCAAAGAACTATAATAATGGCATAAACATTAACATAAATGACATGGAAACTCTCATGGAGTACATGGTGGATTTCGGCTAGATGTTGATGTCTTTAAGTTCAAACGAAGATATCTACAATTTATCCAACCTCCAACCCTCCTCTTCAGCCAGTCCGCGGTGCCAGTTTGCAATGTCTGTCTACCAGTTTGTGACGCCTGATTCAAACATGAATTACACACTTCGAGGAGACTATTATAAGATCCAATGACACGATCCCTAAAAAATCAGTTAAAATATGGTGTTGAAAACAATAAAATATCCTATGTCATGGTTCTTAATTGCAATGATGACAATTAAATGCATGAGGTACTTAGGAGTACGTTGTGAACTCTCCTAGTGAGTTGGCAACACATACAACTGATTTTGATTTGAAACTTAGATATATAGATGGTGGCAAAGGGAATCTTGTGTACAACATGGAGGTGTGACATGTCTGGGTGATGATGAAAAGTTCAAAGATGTGACTCATGGGGGTTTATTTACTTTGTCATGATAATCAAAATACATAACCCAAATATTCTATACTAAGGAAATACTAACTTTAGCTTATTCAAATCAAAATTAGAGTTATGACTATATCAAGAAGACATAAAAACCTATAACTTATGCAACCCTATGACTCAAAAAACAAAATTAAAATTATTTTTTACCCTTACAAATATATGTGTTAACACCTGGCTCCACAGGGGATGGCATGCTCCTTGTTAGTTTCCAATAACATGCAATTCGAGTGCCTTATCCATGGGCTATGGGGTCATTATTGAAAACAAATAAAACAAACTAAAAACTGATATTTACAATGAGAAGAAGCCACTCATGGCTTTAAGAAAAGTATTTCTTCATAAAATTCCCATTGACAGGGCCACCAGAAAATTCAGTATCTTCCAAGCTCTACAATTTGAAAGTGTTATTTTGAAAAACTTTAGAAATATTGAAAGGAACAATCCACAAAGCTTCGAATTTACCATGTTTACCCTTTTCTTGCCTTTGTGCATCCCATTTGAGAACCAAGTCTCCCAACTGGAAATACTCCTTCTTCACCTTCTTGTCAAAAGATTATTTGATTTTCTGTTGATGGCTCTGTGCTTTATCAAAGAGTTGCTCCCTAGTCTGATGTACTTCCACTAGATGATGCATTCTTCTGATCATGTCACTTGGTTCTCCTTGTTGGTATTGAAGAAATTTTTCCATAGGTAAGGCTAGTTGAGTAGGAAAAACAACTTCAGTTCCATAGACCATCTGAAATGGAGTAGTGTCAATTGATCTCTTGGTAGTTACTCTATCTACCCATAGAGAAAACTCCAACTTTGAATCCCATGATTTTTTTTTATCCTCCAACAACTTTCTGATGATATTCACTAGGATTGTTTTGGAGGATTCTGATAAACCATTACCTTGAGGATAGTATGGGGTAGAGTGAATAAGTTGAATCCCAAAGTTTTCACAAAAATTGTCCAGAGGTTCAGCTTTAAAAGCTACAGCATTATCAGTCACAATCTTCTTAGGGAAACAAAACCTTGACAAAATGTCTTCGAGGAAGCCAATGACTACTTTATGTGTTTCATTTCTTATGTGAATGGCTTCTATCCACTTGGTGAAATAATCAGTGGCAGTCAAGATCCAACGATGTTGGCCACTTGAAGATGGATGGATTTCTCCAATAAAATCTAATCCCCATTATTGTAAAGGACTAGATACCACTATGGGCTTTAGAGGAAAATATTTTAGTTGTTTCTTTCCTGAGAATTGTTTACATTTATCACATGCCCTGAGCTTTGCACATACATCAATGAATAAGCTAGGACATAAGTACCCATCTCTGAGTATTTTATACGATGTAGTCCTCGAAAAATGATGAACTCCACATAGGATATCATGAAAATTATTCATGGTTTGATTTCCCTCTTCTAGATCCAAGCATCTTAAAATAACCCCTACAGGATCCTTCCAATACAGAACATTATCAGCAATGCAATATATGATTGTTTTGAGCATTAAATCCCTCACCTTAGTATTCTCAATTCTAGTAGGAGGCTGCAATGTCTACAAGAAATGGATGACGTCCTTATACCAACTACACTCTGTCATTTTTACGTTGATATGTGAGTTGTTGCTAGTAATATCAGTTTGTTGATATACATAATTTGCATTCATGAAATTAACCACAAGTGCCTTACAATTTGATTCAGCTAACAATCTAGCTAAACCTTGTCCTTTCACCATCTTGGTGGGTTTCATCTCAAGATCAAACTCCAAAATTTTGGCAATCCACTTACTCATATTTCCATCTATGTCAGGATGAATTAGAATTTCTTTAACAGAGATTGAAGGGACATAAGCAATAATTTTGGAATGAAGAACATATACTCTGAAATATTTGAAGGATTTTACCAAAGCATAAGATTGCTTCTCCATGATTTCATATCTGACTTCAGCATCTCTCAAAGCTCTGTTGAAAAAAGAAATAGGTTGCTCCATTCCATCTGAGTTTTTCTGAAGGAGGACAAAAACTAATGTATCATTTGAGGAAAAAGAAAATATCATAAATTCTTTTGAATAATCAGGGCTGATAAGAACAAGTGCCTCAATCAGTTCTTGTTTAATTTGATCAAAAGAATTCTTAGTTTCAAGTGCTCATTTTACCTCATTCCCCTTTCTCAACATGGATGTGATAAATTTGACCAACTCAAAAAAAATTGATATGAAACTTCTTAAGAAGTTTATCTTACCCAGGAAGGACTGAATCTCTTTCTTGGACCTAGGGAGAGATGGAGTCTTAATAGCCTCTACTCTACTTGGTTCAATTTTTACTCCTTCAACTGAGATAATATGTCCCAACAACTTACCTTCCTTCATAGCAAAAAGGGACTTCTTGGGATTAAGTGACAATCCATGTTTTTTGCATTTCAGGAACACCTCCTCCAAATGTTGATAATGTTCTTGATCAGATTCTGAAAACACTGTGATTTCATCCAAGTAGAACACCACAAACGTATCCTTTTCTCTAATAAAATCAATATCCATGGCACACTGAAAGGTTTCCCCTGCATTCATGAGACCAAAGGGAATCTTGGCATACATGAATGTACCCCAAGTAGTGGTGAATTTTGTATTCTCCGTGTCTTCAAGTAAAACATAGATATGATTGTAGCCTGAAAAGCCATCAATCATGGACATCCTTGTTGAGCCTATCACCCTTGGCAAAATGTGCTCCATTTTAGGCAAGGGGTAATTATCTTTCCTAGAACACCTGTTTAAATTTATGAAATCAACACAAAGTTTGTTTTCTCCATTATTTTTCCTAATAGGGACTAGATTAGCTATTCACTCAGAATACCTCAAAGGTATGATGATCTTAGCATCAAGCAATTTTTTGACCTCCTTCTCCATGATGTGAAGCAACATAGGATTGATCTACCTTAGTTTCTGTCTAATTGGTTTGGTATCATCCTTCAAAGGTATTTTATGCTCAATAATGCTTGTATCATAAGTTTGCAAATCATCATACTTCCAATCAAAGAAATTAGAAAATTCATTTAACAATTTAATATACTCATCTCTTTGTTTTTCTGACGAAATACTAGAGATCTTGACATACTTGGGATTTTCATTCGTACCTAGATTGCAGTATGTCAGCTTAGCATGTTCATTTGAACCTCTCACTTTGAAATCCACATCATTACTATCAAATAGTCTTTCCAAAGGAACCAATCCCTTGGGAATATGATTTCTAGGCAACTGGACAATCTTATGGTCTGCAATCTTGCTCAAGAATTTATCAGCATGAGGATTGTTTTCATCATCTGTGTCTTGATCAATGTGAAGAGAAGAAAATACCTCTATTGTTTCTAGAAAAAATTTTATTTCAAGATCATATTCAAAAACCTTCCAATGTTTGATATTCTCAGGTATAGAAGGCCTATACTTTAACTTGACTTCATACTTGAGCTTAGGAGGTAGTGGAACTTTAAAGTTACTAGCAAAAATAGCTAGGGAATCAACCAATCTATTCTCTTCTCTAGGAACAAAGGATATATTGAAAGCTAGGAAGAAGTTGTCAATAAGATCCCATACCTAATTCCTATAAGTTCTCAGCCTTGGATACTTTGCTTGATATATATTTTTGACCCGATGTACAATCATCTCTGTATCTCCAAAAAATTATAATTCTTCAATTTTCATATCCTTAGCAACGCTAAGCCCCAAAACTAGGGCCTCATATTCTGCAATGTTGTTTATGGTTTCAAATTCCAATTTGAAAGACAAGGTTATGACTTCTTAAGAGGGAGAAATGAAAACAACTCCAACACCAACACTATTTTTAGAATATGCCCCATCAAAATACATTTTCCAAGTTTGAGCACCTTGCTTGACTGTTCCACATGTTGTTGGTGATGGATTTCTAATTTCCAGAGGTTACTGAGGAAGATTAGTGAGCTGAAGAATACTATATCCAAAATCAGTGTCAACAACATAAATAATATGGTTTTTGGGATTACCTACATCACTAATAATGTAATCCAGATGTGCTTCTCTATACAATCGTCTATGTTCACCCCCAAAGACTGGTATTGTGGCATAAGAAAGATCCATCTGCAATTTCACTCCCAGCCTTTTAATCCATGACCTGGACAATAACATCCCAAAATTTGGGGGGAAATATACAACTACAATATCCCTGACAATATTCTTCATGGGAAGTTGAAAGAGAGTAACAACCAAATCTTTAATCACCCCAATGCATTTCACCTTTCTCGAGTCAAAGGAATATAAATCATGATATGCTTTGGTGATTTATAGACCCAGTTCATTCATGACATATTTAGGCATTAAGTTATGGGATGCACCTGAGTCCATCAAGAAATTGTGTAAGATCTTATCATGTACATTCAATGAGGTATAAAAAGGAGGAGAGGAGTCATCCCTATATTCTACTAAGGGCCCCAATATAACTGTAGGTTTTTCATCTTGCAAATTCAATGAATTTGTTGAATGGGAAGAAAAATCACGCTACAACATTTTAGAAGTGTTGAAATATTCATTATTTATCAACTCTAGGAATGGGACTGGAATTTTTATCTTCTGGATTTCATTCTCAAATTTAAAAGAAGATGGGGATTTCAAAATTTCTTTAATTTCTTGAACAGGGGCTTTAATCACAGGCTGATTATTTTTTTCTTCATTTCCTTTCTTTGGTGAAACCATTGTTTTAGTAGAGGGTTCTGATTTTTTAGGTTGATTGGATGTACTAGGATTTCCCTCTTTTTGTTTTGACCTCAAGTTGTACTTGTTCTGATTTTCATTTGTTTTCTCTCCCTTACTTAACTCATTTAGTTGGTTGTTCATTAGAGACTCTTCATAATCAGATTGAGTTAGGAGAGGGGAAGTAGATGTGTCTCCCAAACAGTGAATTTCTTGATCAACTTCCTCATTTTATCCTTCTTCATCATCAAACAGATTGTTTTGAAGAGGGATCTGAACCTTTTGATCTTCCCTATTCCTATGATCTCTTTGAATAATTTGAGGTGCATTATTTTGTCTCCTAAAATTATTCCTATTTCCAAAATCTTGTGTGTTTCTATTGGCTTGTCTTCCCTCAAGTTTTAGTTTTTCAATTTCTATAGAAAGTGACTTGACTAACTTAGTCAATTCATCAAACTGAGGGTTAGTTGTTGAAGCATCAAAATTGGAAGCCTCTGATTTTTGTTTCCTCTTATCCCTATCAGATTTGCCTCTTAATTTATTCGCTGCCAATATGTTTGATTCCACTTCTAGAGAAACATCTTGCATATGGGCTAGTGAAGTAGATCTTCTCTCTCTTAACAGAAGACAAAACTCAGGGTCAAAGGCACTAACATAGGTAATTTTGGCAGAAGTTTTAGTAGCCTTGATCTTAGTAGGGATTTTATTATACATTTTGTTAAGCCTTTTTGAAAATTTTGATATTGATTCGCCTTCTTTTCTTTTGAGAGCCCAAAATTCTCTAATACAATATATAAAATCATTCTTGTCACCCAAATGCCTTAAAAAGGCATCATCTAGGGCTTCAATCCCAACAATTGATCCAAGAGATAAACGCCTAAACCATTTTTTGTATTCACCATCAAGACTTTGTACAAAATCTCTCATCCAAACATCCTCATTCTCAATATTCAGATTACCAGCATACTATAAAATGTTTCAAGGTGTTCCTCTGCAGTGATATCCTCTTCTCCTGTGAACTTTGTTGAAATAATGTAATTGCGAAGAGAATTCTTATTATTTTTGGATTAAATCCCCATTGCGGATTAATCATGTCATTATTATTATTATTATTGTTATTGGATTAATCCCCATTGTGGATTAATCATGTTGGTAATTGTATAAGGACCAAATCCCCTTTTGCGGATTGGTCATCGGACAATTATAAAGGGCAGAATAAGAAGTGGGCCCCAGCAGTTATTATGGAAGACCCAGAATTAATTAAAGGTGGGTTTACCCACCCAGAGTGAGAGGTCAGCCCTGCTAGTTGTGACCTTTCACACGTGCCAATCTTGTATAAATAAGAGGCTAGCGCCTCACTTCAAACACACAACTCACTTGATCATTTCTCTTATGAGGCAAGCTGCAATTACCAGAGAGAGGAGGAGAAGAGTGGCGCATATCTTGGGGAGGACTTTCTGTATTGGTTTGAGTTATCTCTTGAACATTGTTTAAGCTATTTATGATAAGGTAGTTTTGTTGGGTTTTCTTCCCCTAGAGGGTTTCCCAAGATAAATGTTGTGTCTCTTNAGGTAGTTTTGTTGGGTTTTCTTCCCCTAGAGGGTTTCCCAGGATAAATGTTGTGTCTCTTGTGAATGTGTATTTCTCAGTGATCTTGTTCTTATGATGCTATTATCTATTGAAATACAAAGAACTATAATAATGGCATAAACATTAACATGGTATCAAAGCCAAACTGAAGGAAACACTATTTGCAAGAGAAAAACGTCACTGCTGCAGCACCTGCAAATTAGGGTTTTGAAAAAGTATCTCTTTTCAGCTCCCTAACCTCCTAGAAAGTTGCGCCCTCCCCCAAGGATCAATCTGGCACCTAGAGCGCACCTTTTCAGTGGCTGGATCTTCCAGAAAGTGAAACCCTAGTTTCACAAAAGTACCAGAAGTACCAGAAAACCAATACTAGAAATACCAGAAGTACCAGAGTACCAGAAGTACTGGAAGCACCAGTCCAAAAATCCGCAGATCAGATTTGACGGGGTAAAATTTGGATTTTCTCAGATCCGAGGACACCACGCTACTCACCTCAGCCAAGCGCACCTCTTGGTAAAGTCAAAATTTGATTTTGAGCATTTTCAGTTTTTGGTTATTTTTGTTCCGCAAGTACAAAATGTCTGCAAGCACAAAGCTTGTTGAGAAACTAGAAGGCATAGACAACTTCCATGCCTGGAAGTATAGGATCGGTTTGATCCTTGCAGAGAATGACCTATCAATATTTATCAAAGAAGAAGTGGAGGAACCTGAAGATGCCGTAGAGAAAGCGAAGCATCAGAAGGACTCAATCAGGGCTCAGAGAATCATTGTAGATTTAATCAAATACCACCTGATCCCGTATGTATCGTCAAAGAAAACCCCGAAGGAGATGTTCGATGCTCTAAGAAAACTATATGAAGGAAATAAAATCAATTGAAAGATGAATCTAAGAACTTAGCTGAAGAATACCAAGATGTAGAAAGGAGAAATGATTCAATAATATTTCTCCCGAATCTCCAAAATAAAAGAACAGTTGAAAGCGATTGGAGACACCATTGACGAAGACAAATTTGTAATAACATCCCTAAATGGTCTCGCAAGACCTTGGGATGCCTTCATCTAGTCAATATGTGGCAGAAAGGGGAAACTACAGTTTGAGAGCCTATGGGAAGAATGCACCCAAGAAGAAACAAGGGTAGCCAACCGTGAAGCACTACTAGCAAGGGACAATGATCAAGCCCTAGCTACTCATACAAAAGGAGGAAGGAAGAAACCCTACTTCAAAAGGGAATCTCAGAGAGAACCGCAACCATCAAACAAATTCAACAATCAAGAATCTCATTCAAGAAATTTTCAGAAGAAAGGACAACGCAAGGGATGAGATCTCTCATCTATACAATGCTATCATTGTGATAAGATGGGACACAAGGCGAACAATTGTCCAGTCAGAAGAGAAGAATACAAGAGGAAGCACAAAAGGCAACATGCTCACATTGCCAAAGATGAAGAACCACCTATGAAGATTATTAAGGACCATGTCTTGATCTTAGATCTCTCGGGATCTGTACACTTGGAGAGGACACATGGCTCATTGATAGCGGTGCTTCAAAGCATATGCCGAGTAAGAAAAATACTCTCTCTTGTATTTC
>JASDQU010244798.1:121605-137518 GCA_032191745.1 Picea mariana | reverse complement strand
TCGGCCCTGCCAGTTGTGACCTTTCACACGTGCCAGTCTTGTATAAGTAAGAGGCTAGTGCCTCACTTCAAACACACAACTCACTTGCTCATTTCTCTTATGAGGCAAGATGCAATTACCAGAGAGAGGAGGAGAAGAGTGGCACATATCTTGGGGAGGACTTTCTGTATTGGTTTGAGTTATCTCTTGAACATTGTTTAAGCTATTTATGATAAGGAAGTTTTGCTGGGTTTTTTTCCCCGAAAGGGTTTCCCAGGATAAATGTTGTGTCTCTTGTGAATGTGTATTTCTTAGTGATCTTGTTCTTATGATGCTATTATATATTGAAATGCAAAGAACTATAATAATGGCATAAACATTAACAAACTTGGGCGTGTCTTTTAGGTAATATCCTATTGGGAGATAATTAATAGGCTAAGGAAGAACTAGAGGGGCATACCTAGCAGACACAATGGCATCCATTATGTTCTAAGGAAGAGTAGCCCCTACCATTTGATTAGGAAAAGGTGGATTCTGAATTCTAGGGGAAGTAGGAGGTGATTTGACACTTAAAGATGCAATCTGTATATCAGGTATTTTGGGAAAAGGAAGAGTATAATATGGAGGAGTTTCAGACTTAACAAAAAGTGGTTGGGTCTTGGATGTGGATGGGGAAAAATCAAGAGGAACTAAGGTTCCTTCTTCTTTGGTCATAAAAATTTTGAAAGAATGGGGAGAAGGAGAACCTAAGAGAGGAAAATATTCCATACTCTCAAGCCTAAACCAATTTACAACTTCAAGGGATGCAAGAACATCAAATTTTTCAAGAATTTATTATTTAAGCTTAGGAGAAAAACATGAATATTCTATAGGGAAATCTCCAAGTTTAGACTTTAGAGGAATTTCAATAGGAAAATGAGAAAAATGAGAAACAACAATTGGTGTATGGAAAGCAGAGTCGGGTAAATTTCCAGAAGTACCTGAGGATGTGGAAGAGGAATCTCCATGAAAAAAATTTCCCTTATTTAAGATATTTTCTGGATCAGGTTCAAGTGCAGCCAGAGGTGACTATGGATTCAACCTCGTGTGTCTACCTTTGGGAGCCACAGCTGAAATTTGGAGTCCCCGGGTGCAATCTTAAGTCTTATGTTTACTGATTATTGTGCACCATCAAAATTAGTAATTTTTCTTTTCGTACAACCCAGGTAAATGTCTTTAATTTGTTCCCCGACAACGATGCCAAAAATGTTAGCACTAGAAGTCACACTTAGACTATTGTAAGTGCAAGCCCAGTACCCATCAGAACATTAAAGATAAGTGTTTATGATAAGGTGGAAAATGGATGATAAACTCATAAAGTAATGTCAATCACAGCTTACTCCACACAATATGCACCAACAAATAAGGCTTTAAATAACTTTTGGATCGTGATTTAAGAAATAAGGCGAGTAGGTGGAAGACTTGATAAGAAAAATGTAATATGCCTATCATCTAGATCATGTATTATTGACACACATGTGAAGAAAAACTCTCTGAAATAAGAACTTCCCATAATCAAAGAGAAAACTCTGATAAAATTATAAAACATATTACAATAGATCCTCTATTGCAACAAAAATACAATTCATCCAAATGAATCATTCAATGGACTGTAATTACAATTAGATAGAAAGAAGATGATAAGAAACAAGACTGATTTCCATTATCCAAAGTGTCTTAGGTATGGTACATACAATAGGAGGTACTCTCTGCTACTTAGACAATATTAAAAATATGAGTCCTCTCTCACACCATTCGAACCTCCCTTCAGTCTTACAATGCTTATCTTATAGCCTAAATTGTCATTGATAGATTTACAATTCGAATAACAACTCATTCATAGGATTCTTGTTCCTAAAGGTGGCGTGTATACAACTATACAACAGAAAGAAAATAGAATGCTATATTTTATGATGATGTTGGCAATGTTTACAACATCTTCTTTATGGCTAATGAGGTGTCCATTTGAATGCATTTTCCTTTGGCAGGTGGCTACCAACTCACAATTGATCTTCAGAAGATTGGTATGCATCCATATTGACATATGAAATTTTTTACTCCCTCCAAAACACCAAATCATGAGTTCGCAACGCCAATTTGCAACGTCTATCTGAAACAACCAGTTCGCAGCGCTATCCACTATGAACTTTCCTGTAGTGGCTTGTTTGATTTTACAAAGGCTTAAAACACCCCAAAATTGTCTCAAGTGTCCCAAAATGTTGTAAAAAATTCATAATTTTGGTATATGACTAGAAGAAAACATCCACGTAGCTCATCATGGCTTACAAAACATAGCCATCCTCAAAAGTTGTAAAAATGAATAAAACATGAAACTTGACCAAAACTTATACTGGTTATGGAGGTTCAACATCTTCATTTTTTAACTCTGGAGATTCTCCTGGTAGCAACCTTATCCATCATGGCTAGATTTCTCTTTGCCAACTTAAAAGGTTGTAGTTCTTCCTTTTTCTTTTTTATTTGAGCTTGATGAGATCTATTTTGTCTGTAGATATTTCTGAGATGCCTGTGGAGGGGCATAAATCTTTTGGCTAAAAATCTTGCCTTGTCAATGGTCTCATGGTACATTCCCATCACTCCCTTGAGCTTCTTCCTTGAATATAAGTCTTCTTTCTTCAATTTATCATCCTCATCCCTTTCTTCTTTAAGTTGTATTTTGAGCCTCTTGAAAGTGGGATTGTTTTCCTCTTGAAGAGTAGTGATATCGACAATTTCAATGGGTTTGTCAAAAGATTTGGATTTACTATTCCTCTGCGCTGAAATTTTTGCTACATCATCCTTCTTAGAAACATTTTTCTTGGATGTTGATCTAGTAAAAATCCTCCTAGGCTTAACCCTGTCTGCAATAATAGGTGAAGGAAACACAAGCTTTCTTCCTCTCAGGCCTATAGATTTGCTTGAAGTTATATCCATAGGAGTGGGATCTGTCATGGATGGAGCTTCTCTATGTGAAGGTTGTGAAGGCCCTCCTACTTCTGTTTCATTTGTGGATCTGTCATGTGTATCAATTATAACACTTATTTTATTCTTGCTAACCTCTGAACACACTTTCCTTTCAACAAGAGTAGGACTTTGTAGCTTGGACTGTGGAGTGGGGACAACATTTAGCTGAAAGTGTGATGAAGTGAGGAATGTTTCACAATCGATGTTTTTCTTTCTCAACTCTTCCATAACCAACATTTTAATAAGGCCAGAGTGAAGGACACTATTGTCTACTTGCTTAGACTTGGCTTGAACTCTATCAACCATCTTACCAATGCTTCTAAAGAGGTAAAAAGGGAGGTTCATTACTTCTTTCCCTATGAAGTGTAATAGTATCATGATGTGGTATTGATATACCATGTTAAATCTCCCCTCATAGGTGAAATACCTTTGTATAACCTTCAACAAATTATCAAAACCTTTAAGCATGTGGATTATGGGTACCCCTTTGGACAAGTTGTCTCCCTGACACTCTGGCTTAAGAAATTCCTTGGAGAAGGAAGAATTTAATGACATTGCCTTGAACCACTTTTCTCCAGTCTTGGGCACCTCTGTTGCAACAGAGATGGACATTTCTGAGACTTAAAATTATAACATATCCACCTTGGTTTTGATCCCATTGAAGTTGAGTGCAAATTCTTTGGCTACCTCTGGATGCCCCCTCTACATTTTTTGACAGAAAATTAATGCAACCTACCCTCTGAAAGGCTTCCCTGATCAAAGGCTCACAGTCAAGGAGTTGCATGTCATAGGGATTTGTCCTAACAATCTCCCCTCCCTTGTGAGTTATTTTTTGTTGTTTACTATCCATAACTGTTGTTGGTATAATGTTTTTATGTGAGTTTTACTGACAAGTAGATGTGTGAAAGCAAGGCAAATAGGAAATTAGGGTTTTTATGACAAAATTGCTTTCAATAAGATTCCCTTGTATAGGGATTTATACACTTGGTTCTATACACATTTAGGAATGATAGAGGGAATTATTTGAACAAGAAATATAATAAAAAGCAACTGGAAGCTATAATGAAAAATGAGACAAACTATAAATCTCTGCTAAAATAGGTATTTTATCAACATAAAATTGGTTAACAACATTAATAATGCATGCAACTTAAAGCCTTCTTAAATCAAATGATCAACCACACTTTTCAAAATGGATAGGGGTAAAATTAACTCGTTTAAATTTTAACTTTCAAAGGTGCAGAAGATCGGTTTTCAATAATGTTGGAACAGAGGGTTCACAACACCCTGTTCGCAGTGCCAGAGTAACAATTCGCAGTGCTTGGAGGAAATTCAGTGGAATAGGGAAATTATGAACAATGGGAAAGATGGATGAGATTGAAATATGGTTTGGTATTGTGAGAAAGGTTCAGAATATCATGGAGGTGAATTTGAAAGCAAGTAGCAAAGAAATGGATAGTTCGCAACGTTGATAGGTTAAACCAACAAAAATCCCTCTCTCAACCCTTAAACAACATGGAAACTCTCATGGAGTACCTGGTAGAATTGGGCTTGATGTTGATGTCTTTAATTTAGAACAAATATGTATGCAATCTATCCAACCTCCAACCCTCCTCTTCAACCAGTCCGCAGCGCCAGTTCACAACACCTGTCTACCAATTCCCAGTTCTTGATTCAAACATGAATTACACACTTCGAGGAGACTATTAAAAGATCCGATGACATGATATCTGAAAAATCGGTTAAAAAATGGTGCTGAAAACAATGAAATATCATCTTCCATGGTTCTTAATTGCAATGATAATAATTGAATGTGTGGGGTACTTAGGAGTACGTTGCGAACTCTCCTAGTGAGTTGGTAGCACATACAACTGATTTTGATTTGACACTTAGACGGATAGATGGTGGCAAAGGGAATCTTGTGTACAACATGGAGGTGTGACATGTCAGGGTGATGATGAAAAATTCAAAGATGTGACTCATGGGGGTTTATTTACGTTGTCATGATAATCAAAATACATAACCCAAAGGTTCTAGACCAAGCCAAGACTAACTTTAGCTTAGTCAAATCAAAATTGGAGTTATGACTATAGAAAGAACACATAAAAACCTATAACTTATGCAACCCTATGACTCAAAAAACAAAACTGAAATGATTTTTTGACCCTTACAAATCTATGTGTTAACAATTTGCTATAGTGTATTGTTGTAAATTTCCAAACTTGACTATAAGTAAGAAGGTGAACTGTGAAATAGATTCACTTACCTTCTGGTATTAGACATTGTGGAGACACAATAATACTCTGTATTTTTACGAAGTTTACAATGATTTTGTCTCATTCTTCAAAGGGTTGTTGTTTGGTAAAAATACCCCCAAGATATTTGACCAAGATATCAAATTCTTGGAGAAAAAGGGAACGATAGAACAAAAGGAAAATCACAATGTCATTAGGATATTATGTTCCAAAGAAAATCCCTCTTTTATTCCATATCATGTATCTGACAAATTTATTATTACATAAGTGGCAAGGCAATACAACTTCTGGATACATTTTTTCCATGAAAAAAGGAAAAAACAATTTATCTCCTTGCCATGGAAGATTGGAGATTTTATTTTTAGAAACAGAAATAAAATTGATGAGTTTGCAAGCCATTTCAATAACATGAGATTAAAATATGTTGAAAAGATCAAGGGCTTTGATCCTAAAAAAATCTTTGTGGAACAAAGGATTCAGTAACTCGTTCATCCAGACTACCTTGAATGAAGAAGAAGAAGAAGGTAACAACCAAATTACTCATGTACACGAGGTTGGTGACCTAGAAACAATACTAAGTACTAATGAGTTGTATGATAAAAAAGGAAAGGGTCTCAATGAAATGAGTGCCCAGTCTCCAGTTGTTACTCCCAAAACTACCACATCCTGGAGCAATGCTCCAATGGCTCATCCAGTTAGAAATATTTCCAACATTAGTTCAAGCGGTGGAGGAGAGAAGAATCCCCCCCCACCTCGGGAAAATTGAGAATTCACATAAGTTTCCTGTAAGAAAGAAAAGAAAAAATTTAATACAAGAAGAAGAGGACAGCGTTATAGAAAACGACATCCAAATATTTTCTCTAGATGACATGGAGCTGGGGGCAGATATTGAGAAAATATTTCCCACGATGGAACAACCAAAAATTGTAACTCATCAAAAAAATTTATTGGAAGTTGTTGCAAATGATATTTTTAGTGAAAAGGAATCCTTCACTTTTCAAAGTGTTATTTTTGATAAGGAGTCTAAAAAATTGATTGTGGAATGAGGTGATCATAAAAATAAAAAAGGAAAATCTCACTCATAGGTTGACCTGAAAGACATGCAGCCGTCTCAAATCTCTAAAATTCAAAAGGAAACTGGTGAGGCTCTTGATGATTCCATCGACGAGTTGGAAGATGAAAATTCCAAGTTAGAAGAAAGGATCGTAGAGTTGGAGAATTCCTTAATGCCTCTTCAAATCTTGGCAAATCCTTTGTCAATGGTCAAATCAGCCACACCCTCCATTAAGTTGAAATGATCTTCAAGCCTACTCACAGCAGTCAGGAGTTATGTAGATAAAAATATTAAGAAGAGAATGTCACTAATAACAGAAGCATGGGAGGTATCAAAAAATATTGTTTCTTTTGGCTCAAGGGCACATGCCTTCCATGAATATATGCAAGTTGATCTAAAGAATGAATAAGGTTTCTACAATGATGTTGTATTACCATTTGGAATTA
The DNA here is from genome assembly GCA_032191745.1 of Picea mariana. Classification (NCBI taxonomy): domain Eukaryota; kingdom Viridiplantae; phylum Streptophyta; class Pinopsida; order Pinales; family Pinaceae; genus Picea; species Picea mariana. The sequence goes on along the minus strand of JASDQU010244798.1, from coordinate 130,784 downwards.
AAGTCTCAAACATGATGGAACTGAGAATAAGAGAGGACGGTATGCCTTCTCCAAGTTGAATAAAACACCTAAATGTTTGTTGGAAGGAAAATATTAAAAATTTGAGTAACATTGTTCAAGCATGTAGCGAAGCCATACTGAAAAGAGAAGAATTGTTCAACAGACTCATGTAGATAGATCTAGTAGGATGTACTAAGGAGGTACAATACCCTAAATTAATTATCAACTCAATGTTTGTAACAAAGCAACAATTTGACGAACAAGTTGAGATATTCAAAGGGTTATCAATTGAAAATTGTTATGGTATACTCGAATATAATGAAGATGAAATTAAAAATTGGCTAGTTGATTATTCCGTGAAAAATCAAGATATTGAAGATAAAGTACATAGTGTTTCTCTTGAATTAAGAGACTTGGAAGGTGAATTATTCAACATTAAAATCAGGCATGAAATAAACATCACACCAATGAAAAGTTATATTGAAGATTGGTTCAGAAAGGCAATCGACAAATTAACCAAAGAAGGGAAAGAAACAGTTGAGACAACTCCTATAACCATCAATCAAGAAAATAAAAGGACAACATCAAGCAATTGAAGAAATGAGATACCATCATAGTAAGTTCATGATGATCATATCTTGATTTCTTTATTAGTTTTTCATCCACTTACTCCACTTCTTTGACAAGAAAGGTTTAACCGAAATCTGATAACTTCCCCATGTCTTCTTTCCAGGTCTTGCTACTCTGTCATCGCCCACCATCCTCCTTCTACAACTTACTTCTTATTCATATTTGATTTATGGTCTATGGGATCCCCAATCCCAGTCCTAAGGACAAACACATTTAAATTTCAAGGCTTTGTAACAGACTATATATTTTTCAGAAATCCCAAGAGAACTATTTTGGGATCAGTTTTGACTGTACTTTATAACTCTGAGTTTTGAGTATAAACTATTTGAGATTGATCTATCATTATCTTTATTTGAGCTCTCCATGTTTTTACTCTATTAAATTTCTCTTATGCATCTAGACCATCTTCTTTTATTTTATGTGATTAGAAATATTTAGTTTAACTATGATGGATGTGAGGAAATTTTGTCTATCTTTTTCAAGTGTATGAATTGTGCAGTTCTTGGTCATTTCTCAGGAACTCTCTTTAAAAAACAAAAAAAAATATTTCTTGTTATTTTTTCTTGCAATCTTTATATTTCTTTGATTATCATGAGGGACTTCTGCAAATTCCCATATTCTAAAAATCTAGAGTTCCAAGAAAATCTTAAAAAGAGGAGTACCACCTCTATAAAAATGCAGGGGGATTTTTGTCCCCGTGAGGGTTCCATTTCGGTCCTGACGAATTCAAGCGTCAACAATTTTGGTGACCATACTGGGGAATGAATTGAAATTTGAAATCTGGTTTAACATGTTTTGAAAAATACATGACTTTTCCCCGGGCTTATCAACCCCACCTGGAAATTAGATTGAATAATCAACGAAGCATCGTACATCATATCTATAATCTGGTAATAACGACAGTCTATACCCGAGAAGAATTAGAAAGGTATTGGAATACATTGGTACAAGAAGAAGAAAGATAAATCCTTCGAAGAAAGAGGAGAGACGAGAGACAAGACCGAAGGAATGAAAGGCAAGCTAAAGAATCACAAAGATAAGGTCGAGATTAAAGTTGGACGAATACAAGGGACCCATTACTGGAAGTAAAATCAAGCAACTTTGTATTCTAAGAAGTGGAAAACATATTCCTGAAACATCTCTGAACAAGGTCAAAAGAAATTAACAATCGTGAGAAGAACCACGAAGAGAACCTCACGAGGAGAGACAAGGAGGTGGTAGAAGAAATCAAGAAAACCTAAGATTTGAAAATATAAGAAGAGTAAGAGATTCCCCTTTAAATATTCGAGGTGAGCAACATGACCTCCCCACTCTCCCTAAGGGTACCTTGAAGGAATTTTTTGGAGATGAAAAAATTGATTCCAAAAGACACCTTAACCTATTTCTTGATGTTTGTGATTTTCATCGTGTTGAATATGATGATGTGATGGTAAGGTTATTTCTTCAAACCTTATCGGGAAGATATTATGAATGGTATACGACATTACCCAGTCGGTCCTAGCTTGTTTAATGACCTCGAATCCATGTTCTTAACTATGTTCACACCTCCAATTTCATATCATACCCTTCTCACTGATTTCACCCATATTGGTTTGAGGAAGAATGAGAGAATACAAGATTTTATTCTCAGGTCCAATAAAAATTTGAGTAAGATTTCAGAAGATAAAAGACCTAATGACCCAGTCATACTCAGTTGTTATAAGAATGTGATGCCCCCAAATGTGAAATATTCTATCAGAACATCCCATATGGATACCTTAGAGGAAGAAATGATTAAAGCCACTAAGATGGAAGAAATTATGATTGAGACAGGTGTCGATCCCAACATTATCCTAGGAAAAGTACAAAGGCGGATGGGATTCTTAAGTATTGATAATCAAGGAGCCTCTAGCTCAAGAAATAATGAATAACCGAAGCCACGTCAAACCCAAAATCAAACAATGGGAGGAGAATTTTTCAAGGGGACCATACCAGATGTGAAAGTAGACCATTTGTAGCACAAGAAACCAATCAAAGAATTGAAATTGAACAAATGAATAGAACCATCAAGAAAATGAAGAATGAGATAACCAGATTAAGAAGGGGGGACAATTATGTAGAAAATTCAAGAATGTTGGTATAATATAAAAGAAGGAACCCTCCCTAAGAAAATAGAGGGAGGTTTGAAAACACTGATAATTCGCAAATGCCAAGGGTTCCCAGGAAACCAATCCCCAACGCAGTTGTTTTGAATGATGTATATGATGAGTAAATGGTTAAGCAAGGGAAATATTATTCACCTAATGAAAGTTATGAAATTGTACATATGGACGGATGTGAGATGTCCATGTATATATTTGAGGAAGGAGACAATGACCCCGAATCGCAAGAAAATGTTGCCCAAACAAGAGTGTTTGTAAATAAATACAAGAATAAAAATGATATTGAAAGTGAAGACGAAAAAATATAAAGAAAAAATGAATGAGAAAAAGGAAAATGAGAATGTGACGGATAGCATTGGAAGCAAGAAGCAACACTTGATGTCAAACCCCACCCAGATGAAATAAAATGTCGTAGAGGACTTGAGTAAACTAAGTATAACTCTTCCTTTTACAGAAGTGGTGAAGATTCCCCAACAAAGGGAAAACATTTTGAGATTATTGGATGATCTGTCTGAAAAAATGGAAGAGGTTGTTATAAGTACAAAACAAATTCAGAACAAATCAACCGTCAAGTTGAGAGGTAAAATCCCACCCTTTTATATTTCAATTGAAAATCATGGTGTTGCACTTCATAATTGTTTAGTCGATATTGGCGTGACCAATAATATTATGCCACTAGTGGTCATGGAGGCATTGGGCATGAACTACACCAAATATTATAAGACTAGTGAAAGTATATATGCAGTTTATTCCAGACAAGTACCAACTTATGGTGAAATTAAATCCTTTTATGCTTGGATCATTGCGTCCCCTCATATTATTACAGTTTTCAATATTATTGTGGTAGACCTCCCTTCTGCATATGGAGTTGTTTTAGGAAGAGATTGGTAGTCTATGATCGGAGGATACATAATGAATGATGGAAGTTGCATGATGCTACCAGACAAAGAAGGAGCAATGATTAAGGTTCCTCGTGAACCCAGGAAACCCTTCTTTTTCAAAAAGAAGTATAATGAATTAATGGGAAATTATATAGACATTGGGATCAGAAACTATGTAATCCTAGACATGGAATAGATTGAAATCCAGGATCAAATTGAAGATATGGAGAATCAAGAGAATTTGTTTGAAGGTTATTGGAGGATGTCATTCGATGGAGCTTGCTCAAGTTTCGGGAGTGGAGTTGGAATTTTCCTTGTAAGTTCAGGAAATATTGTGCATCCACATGCTATCAGACTTGAATTTGTGTGTACCAATAATGAGGCAGAATATGAAGCTTTGATTCATGGAATGATTCTTGCACAAGAATTGAAGATAGAACATCCAATTGTGATTGGAAACTTTGATTTGGTAATAAATCAAGTCACCCAGAGGTATAAAATAAAAAAGGAAAGACTCAAATTATATTTCAAAAGAGTTAACGAATTGATGGAAGCCTCCAGTTCATTCAGCATCTCTTTCATCCCAAGGGATAACAATCAGAAGGAAGATTCATTGGCTTTGGTGGCCTCATTGTCAAACCCGGATTATATTCAAAGAAAAACATCTTCTCAAGTAGAAAGAGTATCCCGACCTTCTATACCTGATAACCAGGAATATTTACAAGTACTTGAGAATGATGAACAATTGGAAATTTTTTTATTAAACGATGATGATGATGATGATGATAATCACATATTTTTGATTAATTGGGTTGGTTGTCATTGATGTCAACCCTTGAAGAAAGTCTAGTAGAGAATTTCGGTAGCACAAAGGTTTGGGTAATGGACCCGAGTTTGTTTGATGGATAATGGTAAGAGTTTTGATCTATTTATAGATAATACTATTCTAGATGGATAGTACATGTCATGTCATTTCCGTTGGTATGTGGAACGTCACATAAATCCTCATGGTTATATATTTATGGCCATGTGAAATTGGAGAACCCTCATGAGTCATCTATATGCCCCAAAAGGTCAAAGTAGTCAAATTTTTTGCAAAAGAAATTATTTAAATAATAAAGTTAATGGAGAAGTCCCTAAAATAAGGAAAGTGGGATGCTACATGAAAGTATAAATAATAGGCAAGGATCTCTCATTTAATCACACTTGAACATATTGAATATCTTTTGTTGTGTAAGGCTTATTGCAAGTACTCATTGATACATCTGAAGTTGTGAAAGTATAAGGTAGCACGAAGGGTTGATGGATGAAGTTTCAAAATTACAACAAATACTAAAAACCCTAATTTCTCAGGTGTACACGGGCTGACAGTGTATTAGGGTGCATACATACGTGGGATGACAGTGTATTAGGGTGCGTAAGTACGCGGACTGACAGTGTATTAAGGTGTGTACATGAGGGTAAATCCATGGAAACTTGAGAAGATGAATATGCAGAGGTTCTAGATTGTGAGATCAAGCTCCCAGGAAGGTCTAAAGTGCTCAAATACATCAAATCTATCCATTGGTTCAAAAGGTACGTCTTATTTCTATGAGTAGTCAGATTTTGATGTATGCATGAGAAATGGTTGTGGAGATTTGAGGATTATCCCTAGAGATATTATTGGTTGCATGGGATCTTTTCTATAATTCATATCTACATAAATACAGTGCTAGTATATTTATCATTGATACTTCTTGTTAGAGTTGAGGCACATCCTGTATTTCTTGGCATATGGCTAAGGGTTTTTGTGGTACATGGTTGAGAGCTTGTATTTGTGAAGTGGTTGATGTATTGAGAGGTTGAATACCAGAAAGGGTTTGATGTCTAGATCATGTGAGGGTTATTATAATTGTTCATGATTATACACACTTATATGGCACATGACTAGAGAGAGATATACATGCTTTGGGTAAAGGTTATATATGAGGATGCATGCATAGGGTACAGATACAATCAGCATACAGTGACAGGTTACAGATCTATGTGAAAGAAGTTACAGAGGGTTGGAAGTTTTCTGAAGAAAGAAAAAACTAGTTTTTAGAAGGCATAAACAGGCTGCATAACAGTGTGGTCGCATACATATGTGGGTTTCATAATAGATAGGGTGCATACATATGCGTGATTCAGAACTACAGGTCGCATATCTATTGTATTTGGTTGATGCATGTTCATTTCAGGTACAAATTGATTGTAGGGAAGTTGTACAGGTTGGCCTCAGGTCAGTGGTACATGTTGGTAAAGTTGTACAGTGGTATATCTCATAGTGATAGTGTGACAATGGTTCCATCATTCTACTTCTACACCAGGGTGGTTGGACGGGGCAAGGACAAGTGGTTGTAGCCACCTTCCGGTTGTAGCCAAAGAACATAGGAGGTTGTAGCCTCCTTCTGGTTGTAGCCAGAGAATTGGGGAGTTGTAGCTTCCTTTAGGTTGTATCCAGAGAAACTAAGGGGTTGGAGCCTCCTTCCAGTTGCAGTTGGAAAAAAAAGGAAGTTGGTGCTTCCAATGAATGTAATTCTTCAAGACATATAAGAAAAATCATTATGTGGTTTTCTCCCTCTTTGGGTTTCCACGTAAAAAAATTGGTGTATTGTGTATGTGTATAATTTATCATTTGATCATTGTTTATTTACCGTGCAATTATTGGATGATAATGCTACATTGATATAACACTTGCATTAGATGGTTAAAAATGATTAAATTGCTCTATTACTGATTCATCCCCCTTCTCAGTAATCCAACAATTGGTATCAAAGTAGGTTCCTTCAGAAATTAGTTTAACCATTGAAAGGTAGATCATGGACAAAAACAACATGTATAAAAATGGAACACCATAGTTTGATGGATCGAAGTGTGCATTTTGGAGCAGAAGGGTGAAAACATATATACAGGCACATGGATTTGAAATTTTGAAATCGCTTGTAGATGGATACAAAGAACCAGCAGTTTCACCGACAAATGAAAGAGCAATAAAAATCGATCAAAATAATTCCAAAGCCACAAATGCACTTCTGAATGGTCTTTGTGAATCGGTATTCATCAAAGTTATACATTGTAACTCCTCTAAAGATATTTGGGACAAACTTCAAAATATTTATGAAGGAGACTCAAAAGTCAAAGCAGCAAAGCTCCAAACTTACAGAGGTCAGTTTGAACAACTAAAGATGAAGGAAGATGAGAATATTGTAGCTTATTTCTTACGAGTCGATGAAACACTAAATGAAATCATAAGATTGGGAGAACAAATCAAAGAATCTGTAATTGTTCAAAAGGTACAAAGATCTCTTCCTATGAGATTTGACCCTAAGATATCAGCACTAGAAGAAAGATCAAATCTAGACTCAATAAGAATGGACGAACTACATGGAATATTCAAAGCATATGAAATGAAAACTGAACAGGAAAATCCAGATATAAAAGAAGCATCTTTCAAAGCATCCAAAAGGTCAAAGAAAAAGGGAAAGAAAAAGGAAAAAGAACATAACAGCAGCAGTGACATATCGGAAGATGATGAAGAAGTGGCCAACTTCGTCAAAAGATTGAATAAGGGAACCAACGACAGATATAGAGGTAAGTTTCCTTTGATTTGTTTTAATTGTGATGGTATTGGTCATTTTTCTAAAAAATGTCCTCATAAGAAAAATAAGAGGAATGATGAAGATTACTCAAATAGCAAACAAACAGATAAAGCCAAAAGAACCACAAAGAAAGTTTTCAAGAAACGCTTATGCACCAAAGAATACATCTCATCATCAGACGAAGATGAAGTCAGTGACAGTGAAATAGAAAGATTTATATTCATGGAAGTAGAAGACTCTAACAAAGAAGACTCTGAAGAAGAATATGAAGAAGCTGAAGTTGACTACTGACAAGAATTGTTGTGTTCCACAGAAGTTATAAGAAGAGAAAAGAAGAAAAACAAGAAGCTACGAGAGGAACTAGACAAGAGAGAAGACACTCATTAACTAGAACAAATGATCACAAATTTAAAGGTTCAAATAGAAGAAGATAAAATAATTGAAGAAGCACTCAAATAACAGCTAGAAGAAAGAGACGGGATAATTGAAAATTTTGAAGCAGAGATTGTCACATTAAGAAAGGATCCTCAAAATAAAAATATGCAGAAGAACTCAAAGGTTTTGGATGACATTATTAGAAATCAAAAGCCTCATCATGACAAATATGGAATTGGATAAAATTAGACAGAAAAAGGATCAAGATCCAAAACAACAGAACAAGAAACATATCCAAAAAGCTATGCAGAAACAATCAAAGGGGATATGAAGACCTACAAAGAATATTACAAGGACACTCCTCCACTGTGAAGATTCGTATTTCAGAATCAACGACTGACAGATAGGCCTCAGGAAGAAGAAGGATTCAGAAGAGAAACTCCTTTTAGAAGATATTCAACTCCCAGGTATCAAACTATCTTTATTGGTTTATGTTATGCATTTAATAATTTTGGACATAAATCTATGAATTGTAGATTTAACAGTAGGAACATAAACAAATTTGAAAGTCATACACAAAAGGGTTATGCAAGAAGGCCTAGTGAAACACATAGAACAAGTTACAACAGGTTTGAATCATTGAGCACTGAAGTGGAATGTTCAAGTGTAACAAATTTGGATACATGGCTAAAGATTGCAAAATGACAGTTCCTCCTAGAGAACCACAACAGAACAACAATGGTCACATACATGAACCTTAGAAGAGAACATGGATAAAAAAGCAGAAACAGTATAGCAATGAAGAATGCACACTCGCTCTACAAGCTAAACAGAAGAAACATGGTTGGTATGTTGACAGTGGTTGTTCAAAACACATGACAGGTGATAAAGACATGTTTCTTACATTAACAAAGGAAAGAGATGGATCAGTCTCCTTCGAAAATGACGATTCAGCTAAAATCATTGGAAAAGGCACAATCAAAATTGGAAACAAGAATACCAATAAATAAAATGTTCTACTAGTAGAAGATATGAAACATAATCTTCTAAGTGTGAGCCAAATGTGTGACCAAGGTCATAAAGTTACTTTCGATTCACAAAAGTGCAAGATAAGAAAAGAAGTGATCCGGATTATTTTCGGCACGAAATGAGAGCGGAGATATAATAAAGAAATGCACAGAGATATTGCAGATATTCAATAATATAACAAAAATGTATCAGAGATGCAACCATAAACTCAGATATACAGTAATACATGATTTCTATTAATGAAAGAAATGTACAGAGACTGTAAAAATACAGAGTGAAAGACTCGCTAGAATGGTGGCAGCTTATCTCTGAGAAGAGATGTGACGGCTACTCGCATTTGCAAGAAGATGATTACAATGAGGCTTGGAAGGCCTTTTTACAATAGACAGGAATGCCAAAATTCCTAGACATCCAAAAACCTAACCCTAGAAGATGAAGCGCCAAAAGTCATGTGGGCCCCGTTCGGGTAAGTTGGTGCATCAACTTCCCAGGGTCGTAACTTT
>JASDQU010244798.1:73728-113439 GCA_032191745.1 Picea mariana | reverse complement strand
TGGAGAAGTTCTTATGTGGGCTAAAGGAGAAACCATAAATGAAGCAATCATCATTGGAAGTGAAGAAAATGGCTTGTATAGACTAAAGGGTCACTCAGAAACTGCCATGGCCCACGCCATTGAAAACTCATGTGAACTTTGGGATAGAATATTAGCTCACATCAACTACAAGGTGCTACCATACATATGCAAAGCAGTCACAAGTTTACCAGAACTTATGGTCGACCATGAAGGCGTATGCAATGGATGCGCACAAGGGAGGAACATCAAGAACCCTTTTCCGAAGAGAGATGGAAAAGCAGAAGGAGTCCTAGAACTCATTCATTCAAATGTGTGTGGCCCAATACCATCGGCCTCCATTAGTGGGTATGTCTACTATGTATCATTCATTGATGATTATTCTCGTAAGACCTGGGTGTATCTCTTGAAATCTAAAGATGAAGTGTTCAGCAAGTTCAAGGAATTCAAAGCCTTGATAGAGAATCTTTCTGAAAGAAAGATTAAGATACTCAGGTCAGATAATGGAGGAGAATACACCTCAAAAGAGTTTGTGAAATTCTATAGAGATGTTGGGATCAACAGGGAACTCACTACTCCCTACAATCCCCAACAAAACGGTGTATTTGAACGAAAGAATAGAACAATAATGGAAGTTGTGAACACTATGATCCATGATCAAGATCTTCCTATGTGCTTATGGGCAGAAGCAGCAATGACGGTTGTTTATGTGCAAAACTAATTATCTCATAGTGCACTTGGGTTCAAGACCCTGGAAGAGATGTTCACTAGAAAGAAGCCAGAGGTAAGCCATCTCAAAATATTTGGTTGCCCAGTATTTATTCATATAACGAAAGAGAAGAGAAACAAGTTGGAACCTTCAAGAAAGAAGGGAATATTTGTGGGATACTGTGAGGTCTCCAAGGCCTTCAAAATTTATATACCAGGTCACCGCCACATTGAGATCAACAGGGATCTAACCTTTGATGAAGATGCAGCACTCAAGAAATCAAGAAGATGCCAGCTTGAAGAAGTATATGAAGAGGAACATGTAATCCCCAGAACTACAGAGAGGGGGGTTCCCAGAGCCGCAGAACTAGTGAGGGAAGACATAATTTCCCCTGATGAGGAAATTCTAGAAGATCATGATATAGTGAATTTCAAAAACCACCTCAAATGACAATCCTCCATAAAATAAATTCATCTTAGGCTAGAGAGATTATTCAAGATGGGGAGAATTATGGTGTTCCCCAAGGAACCACGAGACAGGTGAAAATACCAAATCCATTTTCCAGCTATACGGCTTTGATGTGTGACCTCCTAGAGAAGGAGCCTACCATCTTTGAAGAATCCTTTCAGATGAAAGAATGGGCAGATGCCATGACAGAAGAATACCAATCCATAATCAAGAATGATGTATGGGAAATAGTTCCCATACCAAAGAGTAAATATGTGGTATCCTCCAAATGGCTCTTCAAAATAAAACATGTTGTTGATGGAAGTATTGAAAAATATAAAGAAAGATTCATCGCTCGGGGATTTTCTCAGAAAGAAGGCATTGACTATGAAGAGACATTCGCTCCTGTAGCCAAATGCACTTCGATCAGAACCATCACAACCCTTCAACTAAGATGAAGTGGAAGTTACACTAGATGGATGTAAACAAAGCCTTTCTAAATGGTGTCATCGAAGAGGAAGTGTATATAGAGCAACCTCAAGGATTTGAAGTTGAAGACAGGAAGTCTCATGTCTGTAAATTGAAGAAAGCCTTATACGGATTGAAGCAAGCTCCCAGAGCTTGGTATGGCCGCATAGACAATTTCTTGACGAGATTAGGCTTTAGCAAGAGTAAAGTAGATTCTAACCTCTACTTCAAGGTTATGAATGATGAACCAGTGATATTATTTCTATATGTGGATGACTTACTCTTAACTGGAGAAGAAAAACTCATCACCGAATGTAAGAAGAAATTTGCCTCAAAATTTGAAATGAAAGACCTTGGCCTAATGCATTATTTCTTAGGTCTTGAGGTATGGCAGAGTCCATAGAGAATCTTCGTTAACCAAGGGAAGTATGTAATCTAAATCCTAAAGAGATTCGACATGTTGGAATACAAGCCCATGAATACACCCATGGAAGTGAAACTGACGCTATTGGTCGACACTTTGTTAGAATCGATTGATGCCACCTTCTACAGACAGATTATTGGATCGCTGATGTACCTGACAAACACCAGACCAGACATTTATTTTTCCATGAACACCTTGAGTCAGTTTCTGGTAGAGCCCATACATGTTCACCTTGTGGCTGCAAAACATGTGATGAGGTACCTTAAGGGTACATTAGATTGTGGTCTCAGTTATGACGGAGATCATGATTTCACATTGAGTGGATACACTGATTCAGATTGGGCAGGAAGTGTTGCTGACAGGAAAAGCACTTCTGGATGTTGTTTCAGTTTGGGATCATCCATGATCTCGTGGAAAAGTAGGAAGAAATCCAACATTGCTCTCAGCACAGCAGAAGCAGAATGCATTTTTGCATGTTCTGCTAGCTGTGAAGCTATATGGATTCGAAATTTGTTGATCGGTCTATTTGACCTAGAGATGGAAGCAACCTCAATCCTATGTGAAAACCAAATTTACATAAAGATAACAGAGAATCTTGTATTTCATGATAAGTTGAAGCACATAGAGATCGATATCATTACATCTTTGACATGGTGCAGAGAGGAGCCATAAAGCTCCAGTACATTAGCACGGATGAACAGGTTGTTGATGTGTTGACCAAGCCCCTATCTCATGTAAAATTTGAGTACTTCCGAGATAAGCTTGGCATAGTCCAAAAGGACCTTCCTCGAAAGGGGGAGTAGTTGTTGTGATGAGATATCCCCTGCTTCTGACCTTATGGTTGTGATGTAAAGCAGGACGTATACCTTGCTTCTGACCCTATGGTTGTGACATAAAGCAAGATGATGTGATATGACTAGTACTATGCTTCCGGTTGTATAGTTGAGATGTAAAGAAAGTCTAGTACCTTGATTCTGACCTGATGGTTGTGACGTAAAGCAGGACATTTTCCTTGCTTCTGACCTTATGGTTGTGACGTAAAGAAATAAGATGTGATGAGACTAGTATTGAGCTTCCAGCTAGATAGTTGTGACGTAAAGCCAGTCTAGTATCATGCTTCTGACCTGATGATTGTGATGTAAAGAAGGATGTATACCTTGTTTTCGACCTTATGGTTGTGATGTAAAGCAAGATGATGAGATGAGGCTAGCACTGTTCTTCCGGCAGGATAGCTGTGACGTAAAGCCAGTCTAGCATCCTGCTTCCGACCTTATGGTTGTGACATAAAGCAGGATGAGTATCTTACTTCCAACTTTATTGTTGTGATGTAAAGCAAGACTATGAGACGAGACTAGAACTGTGCTTCCGGCTTGATAGTTGTGACGTAAATCCATTCTAGTATGATGATGATGAGCCAGCCTCATGTTGTAATGATGATGATGTTAAGGGGGAGTGTTAAAATAATGTAACTGCAAAGTGCATTCTTATTATTATCTGATATATTATTCATTGGATCAATCCCCATTGTGGATTGATCATGTCAGCTATTGTAATAGGACCAAATCCCTTTTTTCAGATTGGTCAAATGATAATTATAATAGGCAGAATAAGAAGTCGTCCCCAACAGATATTAAAGAGGCCCCAGAATATATTAAAGGTGGTTATAACCACCCAGTTTGAGAAGTCACCCCTGCCAGTGAAGAGACACTTCACACGTGCCAGTCTTGTATAAATAAAGAGGCCAATGCCTCACTTAGACACACAACTCACTTGCTCATTTGAGAGACAAGTTTTGGAATTGCAATTGGAGAAGAAAGAGAGAGAGTGGCGCATCTTTTGGAGAGGATCTTCTGTATTAGCTTGAGTTATCTCTTGGCATTGTATTGGCTATCTATAATAAGGAAGTTTTGATGGGTTTTCTTTCCCTAGAGGGTTTCCCAGGATAAATGTTGTGTCTCTTATGATTGTGTATTTCTCAATGATCTTGACTTTATGTTGTTGTTATCTATTGAAATTCAAAGAACTATAATAATGGCATAAACATTAACAGTTGGTACAGTTGTACAGTGGTATATCTCATAGTGATAGTGTGATAGTGGTTCCATCATTCTACTTCTACGTTTGGGAGGTTGGATGGGGCAAGTATAGGTGGTTGTAGCCACCTTCCGGTTGTAGCCAGAGAACATAGGGGGTTGTATCCTCCTTCTAGTTGTAGCCAGAGAATTGGTGAGTTGGAGCTTCCTTCAGGTTGTAGCTTGAGAAACTAGGGGGTTGGAGCCTCCTTCTAGTTGCAGTTGGAAAACAAAGGAAGTTGGTGCTTCCAATTAATGTAATCTTCAAGACATATAAGAAAAAGAATTACGTGGTTTTCTCCCACTTTGGGTTTCCATGTAAAAACATTGGTGTATTTTGTATGTGTATAATTGCTCATTTGTTCATTGTTTATTTACTCTACAATTATTGTATGATAATGCTACATTGATATAACACTTGCATTATATGGTTAAAAAGGATTAAATTTCTCTATTACTTATTCACACCCCCCCCCCCCTCTTAGTAATTCGAGACATATATTTTGTCCAGAAGGATTGTATTCAATATGAGTCTATTTTTACGAGAGACAATCATGCTAAGAATCTACTGGAATAAATTTCACTCCGAAAGGTCCAAGAAACAAGAAAAATCAATGTTGGAACTCACAGTTCCACAAAATATGTCAACTTGGGAGTTGATTTCACAATTGAAGAAGTCAATCAATATGTTGCATTATTTAAAGAATATCTTGGTGTGTTCGCATGGAGTTATGATGATTTGAAGGCTTATGATAAAACAATATTTCAACATATTATTCCCTTGAGACAAGGGGAAAAGTCGGTCAATAAAAAGATAAGAATGATAAACCCCAAATTAAAACCTCTAGTAAAGGTTGAATTGGAGAAATTAAATAAGGATGGAATAATATACCCCATTAGACATTTTGATTGGCTTTCAAACCTTGTGATTGTAAGAAAGAAGAACGGGGAGATTTGGATGTGTGTAGATTTTAGGGATCTTAACAAAGCAAGTATAAAGGATAATTATCCTTTACCTAACATGGAGTTTCTTCTCCAACAAGTCATGGTATGAGCCTGCATGTCCATGTTAGATGGTTTTTCTAGGTATAATCAAGTCTTGGTTGTTGAGTAAGACAGAAAAAAGACAACATTCATAACACCTTGGGAGACAAATGCATATGTTAGGATGTCCTTTGGTTTGTGGAATGCAGGAGATACATTTGAGAGGGCCATGGATCACGCTTTTAATGGATTGATAGGAAAATTCATGGTGGATTATCAAGATGACTTAACAGTACATTCAAAAAAAAGGAATGATCACATTCATCACCTGAGGAATGTTTTTGATAGGTGTATATTATATGGTGTTTCCTTAAATCACAAGAAATGTCTATTCATTGTATCTCAAGGAAAACAGTTGATTCATATTGTGTACAAGGAAGGAATCTATATAGATCCTGAAAGAGTTAAAGCTATAAATGAACTTAAACCCCCATCATCTAAGAAAGGAGTTCAATAATTTTTTTGTAAGATCAACTTTGTATGAATATTTTTCCCTCACTATGCAAGTATTGTGAAGCCGATCAATTTATTGTTGAAAAAGGACCAAAGGTTTGAATGGACAGTGGATACACAAGAAGCTTTCAATAATATCAAAAGGGAAATCACTATAGCTCCAGTCCTTATTAGCCCGTATTTTCAAAGAGACTTCGTCATTTATTCATTCACTACAGAAACGGTGGTTGCATCTATTATTACTCAGAGGAATACCAAGGGTGACGAACTGCCAATTAGCTTCATGAGCAAGACCCTTCATGATTATGAATTGAGATATTCATAATTGGAGAAACAAGCCTTATCTCTTGTGAAGGAAGTGGTGCACTTTCGGAATTGCATATTAAATTCTCATGTCATCATGTATGTTCCATCTGTTGATTAGTTGGGTTGGTTTTCATTAATGTCAACCCTTGAAGAAATTCTGGTAGCGAATTCTAGTAGCACAAAAGTTTGGGTAACGGACCCAATTTTGTTTGATGGATAATGGTATGATTTTTGATATATTTGCAGGTAATACTATTCTAGATGGATAGTACATGTCATGCCATTTCTGGTGGTATGTGGAACATCACATAAGTCCTCACGGTTAGAGAGTTATGGCCATGTGAAGTTGGAGAACCCTCATGAGTCGTCTAGAAGCCCCAAAAGGTCAAATTAGTCAAAGTGTTTGCAAAAGAAATTATTCAAATAATTAAGTTAATGGAGAACTCCTTAAAATAAGGAAATTGGGATGCTACATGAATGTATAAATAAGAGGCAAGGCTCTCTCATTTAATCATACTTGAACCTATTGAATATCATTGAATATCTATTTTGTGAAAGATTATTTGGGTAGGTATTATTGATAGAGAAAAGTGTGGCAGGAAAAGTGCGGTAGAAAAAGTGGGACATAAAAATTGTGGCAGAAAAATCGTGGCATAAAAAGTGCGGCAGAAAAATCACGGTAGAAAAAGTGCAACAGAAAAAGTGCGGCAAAAAAAGTATGACAGAAAAATCGCGACAAAAAAAGTGCGGCAGAAAAATCACGGCAACAACATGGTTGGGGTCTATTTATGAGAGACATGGCACATCTTGTTTGAGGTATGTTTTGTGAGATAGGGTTTATCTCTTGAGATGGTATTGGATGTTCAGTATTACTGCATATATCATATTTTTTGAGGGATACAGTTGGTATTTTGTTGTTGGTATTTGGCATATGGGTATTGGTATTTTGGTTGTGATGTGTTGCTGAAGTTGTTGGTTTAGCTTGAGGCTACATAACAGTGAGGTTGTGGCACATGGTTTGATGTAAGGGTTTATGGTATTTGGTTTATGGATAGAGTGATGAATTGTTAGATAACTTTTGATGGTTATATTGGTGTATGTCTTTGGTATATGGTTGAGGTACATGTTGGTGATGATTTGGCACATACATGAGGCGTATATTTGATGATGTTGGTACATATCAATGATTCATATTTGATGTGCAGTTGATGCATGGTCGATGCATGGTTCATGTTAGTTCAGGTTATTGGTACGGGTTGTTTGGTGCAAGTTGATTGGTACATGTTGTTACAGGTTATTGGTACAGGTTGATAGTGACAGGTTCACAATGACAGTGATAGGTTGTCTACATTTGGCATTTATATTTCAGGGCAGTTGGACGGGGCAAGGAAAAGTGGTTGTAGCCACCTTCTGGTTGTAGGTGGAGAAAATAGGGGGTTGTAGCCTCCTTCTAGTTGTAGCCAGAGAATTGGAGAGTTGGAGCTTCCCTCATGTTGTAGCCTGAGAAACTAGGGGGTTGGAGCCTCCTTCCAGTTGTAGTTGGTGCTTCCAATGAATGTAACTCTTAAAGACATATAAGAAAAAGCATTTAGTTGTTTTCTACTACTTTGGGTTTCCACGTAAAACACTAGTGTACTATGTATGTGTATGATTTCTCATTTTTTCATTGTTTATTTACTCTGTAACTATTGGATGATAATGTTGCATTGATATAACACTTGCATTTTGTGGTTGAAAATGATTGGATTGCTCTATTACTTATTCACCCCCCCTTTCAGTAATCCAACAATTGGTATCAGAGCAGGTTCCTTCAAAAATCATTTTAACCACTGAAAGGTAGATCATGGAGAGAAACAACATGTATAAAAATGGAATATGATAGTTTGATGGACAGAAGTATGCATTTTGGATCATAAGGATGAAAACATATATACAGGCACAGGGATTTGAAATTTGGCAATCTGTTGTAGATGGATATAAAGAACCAGCAGTTCCACCGACAAATGAAAAAGCAATAAAACTTAGGAAAAATAATTCTAAGGCCACAAATGCATTTCTGAATGGTCTTTTTGAATCAGTACACACCAAAGTTATACATTGTAAATCCGCTAAAGAGATTTGGGACAAGCTTCAAAATATTTATGAAGGAGATTCAAAAGTCAAAGAAATAAAGCTTCAAAATTATAGAGGTTAGTTTGAACAAATAAAGATGAAGGAAGATGAGAATATTGTAGCTTACTTCTTACGAGTCGATGAAATAGTAAATGAAATCATAGGATTGGGAGAAGAAATTAAAGAATTTGTAATTTTTCAAAAGGTACTAAGATCTCTTCCTATGAGATTTGATCCTAAGATATCAGCACTAGAAGAAAAAACAGATCTAGACTCAATAATCATGGATGAACTACATGGAATCTTCACAGCATATGAAATGAGAACTGAACAGGAAAATCCAGATATAAAAGAATCATCTTTTAAAGAAACCAAAAGATCAAAACAAAAGGGAAAGCAAAAGGAAAAAGAATATAGCAGCAGTAGTGACATCTCAGAAGATGATGAATAAATGGCCAACTTTGTCAAAAGATTGAACAAAGGAACCAACGACATATATAAAGGTAAGTTTCCATTGATTTGTTTTAATTGTGATGGTATTGGTCATTTTTCTAGCAAATGTCCTCATAAGAAAAATAAGAGGAATGATGAAGATTACTCAAATAGAAAACAAATATATAAAGGCAAAAGAGCCACAAAGAAATCTTTTAAGAAAAGCATATGCACCAAAGAAGACATATCCTCATCAGATGAAGATGAAGTCAGTGACAGTGAAACAGAAAGAGTTATATTCATGGTAGTAGAAGACTCTGATAAAGAAGACACCGAAGAAGAATATGAAGAGGAAGAAGTTGACTACCGAGAATAATTGTTGTGTGCCATAGAAGTTATAAGAAGAGAAAAGAAGGAAAACAAGAAGCTACAAGCAGAACTGGATAAGAAAGAAGACACTCGGGAACTAGAACAAATGATCACAAATTTGAAGGTTCAAATAGAAGAAGATAAAAGAATTAAAGAAGTACTCAAAGAATAGCTAGAAGAAAGAGACAGGATCATTGGAAATTTGGATGCAGAGATTGTCACATTAAGAAAGGATATTCAAGAGAAAAATGTGCAGAACAGCTCAAAATTTTTGGATAACATTATCATCAGTCAAAATCCTCCTCATGAAAAGTCTAGACTTGGATACAATCATACAGAAAATGGATCAAGCTCCAAAACAACAGAACAAGAAACATATCCAAAAAGCTACGCAGAAACAATCAAAGGGGATATGAATACCTACAAAGAATATTACAGGGACACTCCTCCACTGAGAAGATTCAGATTTCATAATCAACGACCGACAGATAGGCCTTAGGAAGAATAAGGATTTAGAAGAGCAACTCCTTTCAGAAGATCTTCAACTCCCATGTACCAAAATATCTTTTTTGGTTTGTGTTATGCATGTAATAATTTTAGACATAAAGCTATGAATTGCAGAGCTAACAGCAGGAACATAAACAACTTTGAAAGTCATACACAAAAGGGTTATCTAAGAAGGCCCAATGAAACACGGAGAAGAAGTTACAACATGTTTGAATCATTGAGCACTGAAGTGAAATGCTACAAGTGTAACAAATTTGGACACGGCCAAATATTGCAGAATGACAATTCCTACTAGAGAACCACAACAGAGAAACAACAGTCACAGACAAGAACCTTGGAAGAGAACATGGATATGAAAGCATAATCAATATAGCAATGAAGAATGCACACTCGCTCTATAAGATAAGCAGAAGAAACGTAGTTGGTATGTTGATAGTGGTTGTTCAAAACACATGGCAGGTGATAAAGATGGGTTTCTTACATTAAGAAAGGAAAGAGATGGATCGGTCTCCTTAGGAAATGATGATTCAGCTAAAATCATTGGAAAAGGCACAATCAAAATTGGAAACAAGAATACCAAGGAAGAAAATTTTCTACTAGTAGAAGATATGAAACATAATCTTATAAGTGTGATTCAAATGTGAGACCAAGGTCATAAAGTTACTTTCGATTCACAAACATGTGAGATAAGAAAAGAAGGTTCAGGAAAATTGATTGGAACAGCTGCAAGAACTTCAAGCAACATATATGTATTAAGTGAAATTGGAAATGAAAAGTGTTGTCTAGGAAAGGAAGATGAAAATTGTCTATGGCACAGAATAATGGGTTACATACACTTTGATAGCCTTGTTAAAGTCAGCAAAAAGGAAGCAGCTAGAGAAATTCCCCAGATTATGAAACCAACCAACACTTTATGCAAGCATTATCAACAAGAAAAGAAAACAAATACCATGTTTAAATCAAAGGAATATTCAACAAAAAGACCATTGGAAATTGTGCATACTGATCTAGTTGGACCAACTACAAAAAATGGTTTAAATGATGAGAAACACTTTATGTTATTAGTTGATGATTATACAATAATGACTGCAGTTTTCTTTCTCAGGAATAAGTCAGAAGCTTTTGAAAACTTCAAGGTCTACAAGGAAATGGTTGAAAATTATATGGATTAAAAAATCAAATGTTTGAGATCTGATAATGGAGGAGAATTCACTTCAAAGGATTTTATGGACTACTGCAGCAGGCATGGAATAAAAAGGAAATTCTTCGTTGCTAGGACACCTCAACATAATGGAGTTGTTGAAAGAAATAAAAATACAGTACAGGAAATGGCTCGAACAATGTTAATGGATTTCAAATTGAATGATATATTTTGGACACATACGGTGCATACAACGATTAACATTCAAAATAGGTAATACTCAAAAACAACACTGACAAAACTCCCTATGAGCTATGGAAAGGAAGACCAGCAAATGTGAAGCACTTCAGAGTATTTGGAAGAAAATGATACATCAAAATAGAAGATGGAAGAATGGGAAAGTTTGACTCTCGCGTGGACAAAGGAGTGCTTGTTAGTTACTCAAGTACAAGGAAAACATACAAGTTTTACAATCTGAGGTTGAACAAAGTTTTGGAAAGCATCAATGTAACAATTGATGAAACAGGTGGACGAGAATTAAAGGAAGAAGAAAACGAATCAATGGAACAACTTTACGAAGAAGAAGCAGAAGATGAATAAGAAGTAGAAGGGGAAGATGAAGAGGATCAGAAAGATGTATAAGACAAAGTTCAGCAAGTAACTCCAAAAATGCCTAGCAAACGAGTACAAAAGAATCATCCTTCAGATCAGATTATGGGAAACAAAGATGCATGAGTTGAGACTAGAAGAAGAATATGTTCACTAGAACAAATGCACCTAGCACTCTCATTTATGATTGAACCAAACAATTTTGAAGAGGACAGCAAGGATGAATTTTGGAATAAGACCATGGATGAAGAATTGGATCAAATAGAGAAGAATTACACTTGGGAATTGGTTCCAAGACCAAAGAATAATAATGTGATTGGCACAAAGTGGGTATTCATAAATAAATTAAATGAAGATGGGCAGGTTACAAGGGAAAAATCTAGATTGGTATGTAAAGGATACACATAGGTTGAAGGAATTGACTTTGAAGAGAGATTTGCCCCAGTTTCCAGAATGGAAGCAATGTGATTGATTTTAGCGTATGCATGGTCCAAGAATATTAAAGTGTATAAGATGGATGTGAAATCATCTTTTCTGAATGGGGAACTTGAAGACGAAGTTTACATCGAACAACCAAAATAATTTTAGTTTTCAGAGAACGTTGATTATGTGTGCAAATTGAAGAAGGCCTTGTATGGTCTAAAACAGGATTTTAGAGCATGGTACTCTAGACTGGATAAATATTTACAGCAGGCAGGGTTCAGAAAAGGAAGTGTAGACAACAACCTCTACATAAAGGTAACTCAAGATAGTATTTTATTAATTGAAGTTTATGTTGATGATATTATTTTTGGAAGCAATGATAACATGTTAAGCCAGAAATTTGCAAAGGATATGCAGAATGAATTTGAAATGTCATAACTCGGAGAATTATCCTTCTTTTTGGGCCTTCAGATACGTCAAAGCAACCAAGGAATTTTTATTTCTCAAATTAAGTATATCAGAGAAATGCTAAAGAGGTTTGGAATGGAAGATTGCAAACCAGTTACCACTCTTATGCAAACCAGTTGCAAGTTGAGAAAACATGATGATTCAAAGTCTACGGACCATAGGCAATACAGGTCAATGATTGGTAGCTTACTATATGTGATAGAATCCAGACCAGATATGACGCACTCCAAGACGAAGCACATTCCAATCAACTATCACTTTCTATGGGAACATGTTGTAGAGAAGAACATCAGAGTTGAATATGTGGGCACAAAAGAACAAGTGGCGGACATCTTTACAAAACTGCTTCCATGGGAAGCCTTTGAGTATCTTCTCCAGAGACATGGAGTAATTTCTACTCCAAAATGAATGCTTTTGAATGATTATCTTATATGCCTTATATTTACACGAGGAAGCACCATAAAGAGGACAGTTCAAGTCAGGGGATCATTTTCAGGAAGAGTTTAGTCGGGGGGAGTATCCCCAAGGATAGTTCAGTTAGGGGGAGCAGCCCCAGACAGAAAGATACATTTTCCATTGATGAAAAAGGGGGAGAGATTTATCAGATGTAGAGCATAAAAGCATAGTTCCAAGGGGAGAGATGGTCACAGGGGGAGCATGAGTGATATGACTTCAGTATTGCATGACATGACTTCAGTATTGCATCAGAGTGTTTCCATCAATGCCAAAGGGGGAGATTGTTGATTAGTTGGGTTGTTTGTCATTGATGTCAACCCTTGAAGAAAGTCTGGTAGCGAATTCTAGTAGCACAAAATTTTTGGTAATGGATCCAAGTTTGTTTGATGGATAATGGTATGAGTTTTGATATATTTGCAGGTAAGACTATTCTAGATGGATAGTAAATGTCATGTCAATTCTGGTGGTAAGTGGAACGTCACATAACTCCTCACGGTTAGTGAGCTATGTTCATGTGAAGTTGGAGAACCCTCATGAGTCATCTAGAAGCCCCGAAAGTTCAAAGTAGTCAATGTTTCCAAAAGAAATTATTTAAATAATAAAGTTAATGGAGAACTCCCTAAAATAAGGAAAGTGGGATGCTACATGAAAGTATAATAAGAGGCAAGGCTCTCTCATTTAATCATACTTGAACCTATTGAATATCATTGAATATCTATTTTGTGAAAGGTTATTTGGCCAGGTATTATTGATAGAGAAAAAGGCGGCAGGAAAAGTGCGACAGAAAAATCACGGCAGAAAGAGTGTGGCAAAAAGAGAGCGGAAGAAAAATCGCAGTAGAAAAAGTGCGACAGAAAAATCGCGGCAGAAAAATCACGGCAGCAACATGGTTGGGGTCTATTTATGAGATACATGGCACATCTTGTTTGAGGTATGTTTTGTGAGCTAGGGTTTAGTTCTTGAGACAGTATTGAATGTTCAGTATTTCTACATATATAGATTTGTTGGGGGATACAGTTGGTATTTTGTTGTTGGTATTTGGCATATGGGTATTGGTCTTTTGGTTGTGATGTGTTGTTGAAGTTGTTGAAGTTTTTGGTTTAGCTTGAGCCTACATAACAGTGAAGTTGTTTCACATGGTTTGATGTAAGGGTTTATGGTATTTGGTTTATTGATAGAGTGATGAATTTTTAGATAAATTTTGATGGTTATATTGGTGTATGTCTTTGGTATATGGTTGAGGTACATGTTGGGTACATGGTTGAGACAAGTAGTTGATGAGTTGGCACATACATGAGGTGTATAGTTGATGATGTTGGTACATCTTGATGAGTCATAGTTGATGTGCAGTTGATGCATGGTACATGTTGGTTCAGGTTATTGGTATAGGTTGTTTGGTGCAGGTTGATTGGTACAGGTTGTTAAAGGTTATTGGTACAGGTTATTGGTATAGGTTGATAGTGACATATTGACAGTGGTAGTGGTTGATTCAGTGATAGTGACAGGTTGTCTACATTTGGAATTTATATTTCAGGGTGGTTGGATGGGGCAAGGACAGGCGGTTGTAGCCACCTTCCGATTGTATCCGGAGAACATAGGGGGTTGTAGCCTCCTTCTGTTTGTAGCCAGAGAATTGGGGAGTTGGAGCTTCCCTAGGGTTGTAGCCTGAGAAACTAGGGGGTTGGAGCATCCTTCCAGTTGTAGCTATAAAACAAAGGAATTTGGTTCTTCCAATGAATTTAACTCTTAAATACATATAAGAAAAATCATTATGTGGTTTTCTCCCGCTTTGGATTTCCATGTTAAACACTAGTATACTGTGTATGTGTATGATTTCTCATTTGTTCATTTTTTATTTACTCTGCAACTATTGTATGATAATGTTGCATTGATATAACACTTGCATTTTTTGGTTGAAAAGGATTGGATTTCTCTATTACTGATTCACACCCCCCCCCCCGCCCCCTCTCAGCAATCCAACACCATCCTCTCCTATGAAGATGCTTTTAAATCAAAAATTGAGAGAAAGAAAATGAGAAAAATGGCTTGCAAAAATTCAAGAATATGACATTGAAATCAAATATTTAAAGATAGTCAAAGGACAGGGTTTATGTAAACTCATTGCAAACAATGATTCTTTGGATGGAATGATTTCAATTTCAGTAGGAGAACCCATGGAAGATTTAGAATGGTATAGAGACGGTTTATTTTATTTGAGGTCTGGACAATTCCCAGTCACCATGAACCCAAAAGAGAGAAGGACATTGAAGATGAAATCGAGTCAATATGTGATGATTGATGATATATTGTTCAGAAGGAACTATGATGGTATATTGTTGAGATTTGTTAATGAAAGGAAAGATCAAGAATTGATGAAAGAATTCCATGAAGGAATATGTGGTGGACATTTTTTGCCTACCACCACCACCCATAAGATAATAAGAGTTGGGTTTTATTGGCCATCAATTTTTACAGACTCATATGCCACAATAAGGAAGTGTGTATCTTTCCAACAATTTTCAAGGAAAATGAAGAGATTTGCAATGCCATTACGGTATATATATGTAGAAAAACCATTTCCCCAATGGGGACTTGATGTCGTTGGGACAACAAACTCAAAGTCAAGCAAGGGAAATATATATATTCTCACTGCTACATATTATTTTATAAAGTGGCTAGAAGCAGTGGCATTAAAAAAGGTTGATTCTAAAGAGTTGATTAAGTTTCTCAAAAATAATATTTTTTCAAGATTCGATGTCCCAGAAAAATTCATCAGTGATAATGGGTCGATTTTCATTTGTTCAAAATTTACAGAATTTTGTGGAGAATATGGAATTGTTATGGGGAATTCATCAAAATATTATCCATAAGGTAATGGTCTTACAAAATCCACCAATAAGATGATCATTAAGATATTGAAGAAATTTTTTGATAAGAACCAAAGGAATTGTTATTTAAAATTGATTGATGCATTATGGGCAAGTAGAATGACCCCAAAGGACAACACTAGGATGTCTTTGTATACATTGGTTTATGGGAAAGAAGCAAAAATTCCAATTAGCCTTGAGTTGAATGCTGTGACTTTTGTGGTCAATATAGAGGGTGTTGAATATTTTTCACCTATGCAATAGATGGTCAATCAGTTATTGAAATTAGAGGAAGAACGAAGTAAAGCCATGAACATAACTTCTCAGAGACAACAAAGTGTTAAAAAATATTTCGACCAGAATACAACAGTAAAGAATTTTCAGAGGGGTGAACTGGTGTTACTCTAGAATAAAGATAAGGATAAGCCATCAATGCACACAAAATTTGAAGCACTCTGGATCGGACCGTATATCATTGAAAAAATCCTTGGATTTAATTCTTATATGCTCAAATATATGAAGGGTAAAATGTTAATGTTTCCTGTTAATGGGAAACATTTGAAAGGATTCTTCACCTAAAATTATCTCGTTTCCTTGTACATAATTTTCTTTTCTTTTGTATATTCTTATTGTTGAATCCATAGCCCAATGGATGGAAGCACCTATCATGAAGATTCTGGATTCTTGAAAACCCACAGGGGTTTATCATCCCACAGTTGGAGCCAGTTGTTGAGATCAATTCCTTCTTTCGAAATTTCATTCCCCTTTCTTTTTCCCGACTTTTTTTTCCATTTCTTTTCCCTCTTCTATAATTTCCCTTGTTTTCCTTTTCCTTTATTCCCTTATTATATCCCTTTATAGTTACCATACTTAGTCGTATTTTAGAAATCGACGGGTTCAAGGGTAGGCAGGTTCACGAGCCTTCATCCCCATCAATTTTCCTATGTCACTAGTCTGACCAACCGCCCTATTGTATTATACTTAGCCTTTTTTTTTAATTTTGCGGGTTCGCGGAGTCGAGCTTTCATCCTCAAAATTTCACGATCTCCACTTTGCACCCAAAATTCTGTGATCCTCATTTTAACCATCATACTTGTTGCAGTTCTTGAGTCCCTAAAATCATTTTATTTCTCCTGCATGCAAGTTTGACTGGCCGCTTTTCTATGGTTTGGCAGGTTCCCGGGTTGGCGGGTTCATGAAAAACTTCATATTCAAAAATACTCTCATTCGTCCCCACCATTCTCATGTTTTTTCCAATATGCATTGAATGTTGTTTAATGCTAACAACTAATTGTGTAGGCTTCAAAGATATTGTCATTAATGGAGAAAGACTCGGGGAGATTATTCATTAAATTGCATTAATTTTCCATTTCCCAAAAGATTATATTATTGTCATCTCTCCAAAAATATTTATTTCAAGTTATTATTCAACTGAAAAATACTCCCATCAACCTAATGGCAACAACATCTAGACAACAATTCTGGGGAGATACTTTGAATATTTTTTGTCGTGAAGACCAGAACTTTCAGTGGTCCATAGCATATTCATATTACTCATCTCCTCCTACACAAAAAGATGTAATCTGGGCATCATAAATTTCTCACGCAGGGTGTGTTCCAAAGATATTTGACTACAAAGAACTTGTTGCATGGTGTGTTGAGAAGTACGTGTCGAGCTATATAATTATACAAATCCATGATTATTCCCTCATTTACATTTCACCACAATTTTTTCACAAGATGTTGAAGCTCCCAGAGCCAACACTTACTTTCAAAGGAGAAGACTGCAAATATTTTCAGAAGAAACATAACAGTGGCCTAGATCTTGTGCCTGAATATTTGGATATTCCTGCAACTATTCCAAAAGCTATAACCAGGATCCAGGTCAATTATTTTAAAAAACCCTTTAGAGAGATTGTGTGGTTGTTCACTAGGTTGACAGGTCGAGAAAGCACTGCTACCATTTCTCACATGATTATATATTTTTTATATTTTACAATAAAAGAACAGTCTATCTTTGACTGGGGAAAATTGATTTGCATTGAAATTCCATCCCAGTTATCACACTACAAAAGGGACAAAAAATTCATGGATTCCTATTTGGTATTTTCTATAGTGTATTGTTGTCAATTTCCAATCTTTACTATAAGTAAGAGGGTGAACTGTGAAATAGATCTAGTTACCTTCTGGTATCATGCATTGTGGAGACACAAGAATTCTCTATATTTTTACAAAGTTTACAATGATTTTGTCTCAGTCTTCAAAGGGTTGTTTTTTGGTAAAAATACCCCTAGGATATCTGACCAGGATATCAAATTCTTGGAGAAAAAGGGAATGATAGAACAGATGTAAAATCATAGTGTCATCAGGATATTCTATTCCAAAGAAAATCCCTCTTTTCTTCCATATCATGTATCTAACAAATTGTTTATTACAAAAGTGGCAAGGAAATACAACTTTTGGCTACATTTTTTCCATGAAAAAAGGAAAAAACAATTTATTCCCTTGTCGTGGAAGATTGGAGATTTTATTTTCAGAAACATAAATAAATTTGACAAAATTGCAAGCCATTTCAATAATGTGAGATTAAAATATGATGAAAATATCAAGGGATTTGATCCTAACAAAATATTTTTGGAACACATGCTTTCGCTAGGATTCAGTAACTCGTTCATCCAGACTAACTTGAATTCAGAAAAAGAAGAAGAAGGTAAAAACCAAAGTACTCTTGTATATGACGCTGGTGACCGAGAAACAGTACTGGGCACTAATGAGTTGTATAAGAAAAAAGGAAAGGGTCCCAGTGAAAGGAGTGCCCAGTCTCTAGTTGTTACTCCCAAAACTACCACATCCCAAAGCAATGCTCCAACGGCTCATCCAGTTAGAAATATTGCCAACAGTAGTTCAAGCAGTGGAGGAGAGAAGAATCCCCCCTTCCCCCCCAGGTAAAATTGGGAATTCACATAAGTTTCCTATAAGAAAGAAATAAAATATTTAATACAAGAGGAAGAAGACAACATCATAGAAAATGACATCCAAATATTTTCTCTAGATGATATGGAGCTGGAGGCAGATATTGAGAAATTATTTCTTGGGATGGAACAACTAGAAATTGTAACTCAACAAAATGTTTTAATGGAAGTTGTTGCAAATGATATTTTTAGTGCAGAGGAATCCTTCACTTTTCAAAGTGTTATTTTTTATAAGGAGTCTAAAAAATTGATTGTGGAAAGAGGTGATCAGAAAAATAAAAAAGGAAAATCTCGCTCAGAGGTTGACCTGAAAGACTTGTTGTTGTCCCAAATCTCTAAAATTCACAAGGAAATGGGTGATGCTCTTGACGATTCCATTGACGGGTTGGACGTTGAAAATGCCAAGATAAAAGAAAGGATCAAAGAGTTGGAGAATGTCTTAATGCCTCTTCCAATCTTGGAAAATCTTTTTTCAATGGTCAAACGAACCACACCCACCATTAAGGTGAAAGGATCTTCAAGCCTACTCACAATGGCCAGGATTTATGTAGAAAAAAATATTAAGAAGAGAATGTCACTAATAACAGAAGCATAGGAGGTATCGAAACATATTGTTTCTTTTGGCTCAAGGGTACATGCCTTCCATGAATATCAGTAAGTTAATCTAAATAATCAAGAAGGTTTATACACTGATGTTGTATTACCATTTGGAATTAAAGTCTCAAACATGACGGAACTGAGAAGAAGAGAGGAGGATTTTCCTTCCCCGAGTCGAATAAAACAACTAAATGCTTGTTGGAAGGGAAAGATTAAAAATTTGAGTAACATTGTTCAAGCCTGCAGCGAAGCCATACTGAAAAGAGAAGAACTATTCAAGAGACTCACGAAGATAGATCTAGAAGGAGGTAATAATGAGGTACAAGATGCTAAATTAATTCTCAACTCAATGTTTCTAACAAAGCAACAAGTTGAAGAACAAGTTGAGATATTCAAAGGGTTATCAGTTGAAAACATTTATGGCATACTTGAATATAATGAAGATGAAATAGACAATTGGCTAGTTGATTATTCCGTGAAAAATCAATGTATTGAGGAAGCAGTGCATAGTGTTTCTCTTGACTTAAGATACTTGGAAGGTGAATTATTCAACATTAAAATCGGGCATGAAATAAACGTCACACCAATGAAAATTTATATTGAAGATTTGTTCAGAAAGGAAATCGGCAATTAACCAAAGAAGGGAAAGAAACAGTTGAGATGGTTCCTATAACCGGCAATGAAGACAATAAAAGGACAGCATGAAGCAAGTGAAGACATGAGAGACCATCATAGTAAGCTTAGGTTGATCATATATTGTTTTCTTTATCAGTTTTTCATCCAGTTACTCTTCTTCCTTGACTAGAAAGGTTTAACCGAAATCAGATAACTTCTCCCTGTCTTCTTTCCAGGTCTTGCTACTCTGTCATTGTCCACCATCCTCCTTCTACAACTTACTTCTTGTTCATATTTTCTTTATGGTCCGCAGGAGCCCCAATCCCAGTCCTAAGGACAAACACATTTAATTTCAAGGCTTTGTAATAGGCTATATATTTTTCAGAAATCCCAAGAGAACTATTTCGAGATCGGTTTTGACTGTACTTTGTAATTCTAGGTTTTGAGCATAAAGTATTTGAGATTTATCTATCATTATCTTTATTGGAGCTCCCCATGTTTTTACTCTATTAAAGTTCTCTTATGCATGCAGACCATCTTCTTTTATTTTATGTGATCAGAAATCTTTAGTTTAACTATGATGGATGTGAGGAAATTTTGTCTATATTTTTCAAGTGTATGAAGTGTGTGGTTCCTGGTCATTTATCAGGAACTCTCTTTAAAAAACAAAACATTTTCTTTCTTGTTATTTTTCTTGCAATCTTTATATTTCTTTGATTATCATGACGAACTTCTGCAAAGTCCTATATTCTAAAAATATAGAATTCCAAGAAAATATTAAAAAGAGGAGTACAACCTCTATAAAAATGTAGGGGATTTGCATCCCCATGAGGTTTTGTTGCGGTCCTGACGGATTCAAGCGTCAATAGGCTTCTATATAATTCATGAGGGCTTTCCAACTTCACTAAGCCATATATCTTTAACTGTGAGGAACTACGTCACATTCCACATATCACCAGAAATGGAATGACATGTACTATCCATATAGAATAGTATTTCCTAAAAATTCATTGATCTCCATTACATTATTCCTTAAGAAAACATGGGATACTTATCCATACCTTTGGGGCTACCGAAATATGATAACAGACTTGCTTCAAGGGTTGACATCAATGACAACCAACCCAATTAATCAAAAATATGGTGCGGTGAGCATCAAGGAGAGAAACATTGAGGGATTTCAGAGAAGATATCGAAGAATACTGGGTACAAGTTTCAAATCCTGATTCATTACAGGTATGGAGTTATACTTGTTGGAAGTTAGAGTTTGTGACTAATCCAGAAACTAGTCCCAAACATATGTTCGAGATAAAACAGTTATATCAGAAGCTTGGCAGGTCCAAATTAAATTCCATTTGTTGCATTAGAAGGAAAAAAAATCCTAATATCTGAGGTCCAAGTTTCAAAATCAGAAACGGAAAATTGAGTTTGTGGCAAATCTTACAAGTTTGCATATTTGAGGTACAGTTCTGAACAATTTTTTATGCAAATTTAAGAAGTGATTTTGGGATTGTATTTGAAGTTTGATTTAATCTTATATCATCATTTAAAATAATCTAAGGGGATTGGTGTCTCCTTCCAGTAGGTGCTGGAAAACACAGGGAATGGGTGCTTCCTTTAAGTTGGTGCTTGTAAAATCTTGAAACTACTTAAGAAAATATTTCATGGTTTTCTCCAAGTTGGGTTTCCACGTAAAAATTTGTGTGCAATGTGTATGAGTTTATGTGATGATGAATGACATGATTAATGGTTAATTTTTATGTAGTGCTTGAAGGTTAAAATTGTTTAAATAAATATATATTGATTCACTCCCCCTCTTAGTATTCTTGAATATTATAACAGGATTCCCTTGTGAAATTTACAAGGCACTATGCTAAGGTTATTACCTCAAGTAATCTAATATTCTCTTTTATTATTCTTGTAAAGGGGCCTCTTAATAGTTCAAGGAAATAATCAAGGATTCTTAACTACGTTTTTTCAAACTTAGGGAATTATTCACAATTTGTTCCAATGGTTGCTGAGCACTTTGTTTCTCTTTCTTACTTATTTAGAACCTAGAAGGGTCGCATGCAAACTCCTTCAATAGAAGGAGACTTTTGAAGTATGTTGATGGGTAAGACTAGAACCAATAACCACTTGGTTGCTAGATTTTATAGCTTTTTTAAGATGGACATCTTACAAGTATACAAATAATCCCTTCAAAATGGCTCCCTAGGTGCGTGGATTAACCAAGGTTTCATTAACTTGATTCCTAAGGTAGGGCAACTAGAGTTGATAACTAGTTAAAGGCCCATCAATCTACTTAACATGCCCCATAAAATATTAACCATGGCATTAGCCCTATGCATCAAACATATTCTCCTTAAGATCATATTCCTGAAATAAATAAGGTTTATCCGGGGAAAACATATCTTGGATAATGTAATCGCAATTTGGAAGGTGTGGAATGGGCCTAATATTTTGGCCTTGACACCTTATTCATCCTAACTAACTAAAAGAAATCATATGACTGAGTTGAATAGAATTCCATCCTTGTGGTGATCAAAGTATAGGGTTTGGTCCCAATATCATTAATAGTGTAGAAAACTTGTTTGTAAATCTGTCAATTTGTCTATGTGATGAAGCAAGTATTTATCTAGTGTGAATGCTTCAGTTAAATAGACAAGGTTGTTCCATATCATCAACCTTGGATGTCATGGCTATGAAATACCTTAACTTTAAACTATGTTCCAAAGTCAACTTCAACGTAATATGTGGAATCCCTCTATTGGAACCAAAGGTCGGGCAGTTGGTCAATGGGAATTTTTTTGATGAATCCTTCCTAATGATTCTTAAGGACCAAATTTCTTAGGTTCATACAATGGAGTGTTTGGACACTTTCTGTGTAGTCTCAAGGTTAAATTTTCAATGGCCAAGACATATTGTTATAAATAGTGTAAAAAAACCATGCTTAATTAGTTGGGGTCACAAAACTAGCCTTGGATCCAGCTGAGCCAAATATTTAACTTTATAGGAATCCCCTTTTCCTTTGACGCTTTGCCTTGATACATATCGAAGGTTTTAAAAATGATTAGAAACCCTATGTAAATTTGACTTGTTCTAGATGTTCCCAGTTGTTGAAGAAAATGTATGAGGAACCTTACTCAAGCATTTTCAGATCTTGTTGGGCTAAGGCAAGATAGTTGGGAATGTTACCTGGGGTTTATAACCTTAAAATAAAATAAACAATCACTTAATCCATGGGTATTCAGTATGAGGGACCAAGGCTGGTTTTATATATATTATATGTAACTATGCAAAAGAAATAAACTAAGCAGAAATTACATGAGTATGTACATGGATAAGAGACAAGGATAAAAACAAAATCTGAACCAAATCATCAAAATACACATGTGAGACTGAAATCAGAAATCTGATTTTTATGTTGATTTCATTATGAGATACAAAGTTGAATTCTCTTTACAAACCCCTGCAAGTGATCCGGGATCTTTTCATCATGACTTATAAATAATTGCATTAAATGAGCATAAATTAAAGTGCACCATTAAATAAGGAAAAGCTCAAAAATGACGAGACATAAGCATCATATCTAAACACAAAAACTTCATAACAGAGTTTGTCCCTAGTGGACTACGTCTTTGAGTCCCGCTCTTAAATGAGTAGGCTCTTTCATTAACTCAGCAAAACAATTTGGCAAAATACATAAGTATACCTCATTATGAATTAAAGTTGCAAAAATAATGCTCATATCATAAAATAGACAACACCACTAAATTTGTGGCATCAAATTACCCAAAAATGATTGTCTCCATGCTTCGATCTGACTTTGGCACTCCCAGGCCCAAGAAGAATTTTGTCTCGATTTTCGTGCCCTCTACAACCTTCAATAATGATTGTACTTGCATAGAAATGCATGCCCAGACGGTTGTACGGTCTGCACACCTCCCTCTGATGAATGGGTGAATGCAACATTTAATAAATAATTTAGGTGTTGGTTACTATGTAACACCCGTGACATGTTGGTTAGGGCAGATTCGTTAAGGCGTAAGTGTGGGAGGAGGTCTCGGGGTCAAACCACACGGACTCCCCTTTTGGATTTGTATTTGTTATATGGCATATATATAATGTGAGCATTCTGCCAAGCTTAGTGGTGTCCCCAAAATCTTATCCAAACGATATAATTGTGGCTAGGGTTGGCGTGGTCCACCAGATTTGGCGGACCCACCAACCATGTTTTTCCAAATTTTTGTTCACGGGTTGTCCTTGGGAATTTCCCGCCTGCCACGTGGCAGCCTCTGATTGGGACACATGGACACCCCTCATTGGTCCACACTGCCACCTACCAAGTTAGCATGCCAATTAGTACACAACGTCAGCGTACGAAATGTACGAATGCCACATGGCACGATCTGATTGGTCCACGGATCAGTCCATAAAAACCAAAATTGGGTGACATGTGACAGCCTCTGGTGCTGCCATGTCATCATGTTGACATCAGCGGGCCATGTGTCACCTTCCTTCTCTTTCCACATGTTGTATGGATGTTGACATCATCCGTACGAAATGTACGGATGCCATGTGGCACGATCCGATTGGTCCATGTATCGGTCCAAAAACACCAAAACCAGGTGACACGTGACAACCTCTGGTGCTTCCATGTCATCATCCTGATGTTAGTAGGCCACATGTCACATTCCTTCTCCTACCACATGTGTTGTATAGATGTTTACGTCATTTGTACGGATGCTGACATGAGCAGTATGGATGCTAACTCACCCCCTGTTGTCTGGGCTAGGTTGACCAAACTTTGACCATGAATATCTTTCAATCCGTAATTCCATTTGACGAGCCATTTGCATCGTTAGAAAGATTGTGATGCGCTCTTTTTTTATCATGTAATTTTCACTGATTTTTGGGAACTTTGAATTTTTTCACTTTCTCTATCTGTTGAGGCCATTCTGAGCATCATGAGTTGTCTCTGTCATTTTTGAGTTGTTCTTAGCCTTCTTTGGATCCTTTTTGGATCACTCCTTCCCACTGAGAGATTTTGGGACCACCAAAAGATTTCATCAATCAACAGGTAAGTTAGGGAAGAGTCCCCTCACTTTGTCCTTCTCTATCCACTTCGCCTTGAATGGATGTGTGCCTTTTAAGCCTACTCGAAGATAATCAACATCACCCCTACATGAATTCCTCGTCCTCCTATCCAGGATGATATCTTACCGTAACTCATCCAAGTACTCAAGTGAAAATTCATCAACTAAAGGTATTTAAACTTCCTCATCTTGATCCATGATCATGGGAGGCTCAAAAAGTTTCAAGTTCTCAATGTTCACAACTGAGTAAATCTACATGTAAGCTGGGAGATCGAGATGAAAAGAATTGGTACCAATTTTCTCCAAGATAGTGAAGAGTCCATAACGAATGGGCTTGAGTTTCTTGCCTTCACCCTTCAATCTCTCCTTGTGCATGTGAAGCCATACCCAGTCTCCAACCTGGAACTGGTGATCAACCTTGTGCTTGTCATGTCAAGATTTATATTGTGCTTGAATTTTCTCCAACTATTCATTGACTGCCTGGTGTATCTATTGGATCCTTTGGATGAACTTGTGGGCTCTGTCCTCTTTTTATTCTTCATTCACATTGGCATCTCTCCCATACATCAATTCCAAAGGAACCTTTGGTAGGCACCCAAAACATGTCTCAAAAGGTGAACTCTGAGTGGATGAATGTAAATCTCGGTTGTAAGTATATTTTACATAGGGTATATGGTCATCCCATAACTTGGCATGCTTGTTGTAGTAGCCTCGAAGCAAAATTACCATTGTTCAGTTTACCACCTATGTCTGTTCGTCGGTCTGTGGATGGAAAGCAATGCTCCTCTTCAATTTGGTGTCCATCATCCTCCACAATCTAGTCCAAAAGTCCCCAAGGAATTGAGTATCTCGATCTGAGACAATGGATGTGGCTAACCCAAAGTGAACCCAAACATACTAAAAGAATATATTAGTAGTTTTCTCATAATTGATCTTCTTTGTACATGGCATCAAGATACACATCTTGTTGAAACTATCCACTACAACATACAAATAGTCATGACCCCCTTTGGTCATTGGTAAACCCCCTACAAAATCCATGGAGATACTTTCCCATGGATGGGATGGAACGAACGTGATGACTATAGCCCCAATTTTCTATTAGGGGGCTTACAAGTAGAACACACCACACACCCCTTTACATATTTAGTTACAATTGCTTTCATTTGAGGCCAGTAACAAAACCTCTGCAAATGAGCCATATTTTTTCCTACCCCAAAATTCCCAAACAAAAGAGAAGAGTGAGCTTCTTGTATTACATGGACTCATTCACTTGTAGGAATACATAGATTTCCAAGATGGTAGAGTAGCTTTCCCTGCAGACAATAGTTCTCTACCAGTGCACCATGGGTTAGCTTCGCATATACTTCTTAAAAATATTCATCGATGGAATATTGTTCTATATCTATCATGAGATAAAGAAGTGTTCTTCAAAATAATAGAAGCAACAATAAGAGGTCTAGAAAGCATATCAACTACCTTGTTACTTGTACCCTTTTTGTACTTGATTACCAAATGAAATTTTTGTAGAAAACCTATCCATTTGTAGTGTCGATATTGTTGCAATTTGGTATGTGCTTGGAGATACTGTAAGGGTTTGTGATCTGTATGTATGATTTTTTCCTTCCCTAACAAGTAGTTCTTCCATTTCTTTACTCTCTAGACTAATGCATACAACTCTTTATCATATGTAGGATAGTTAACAACAACTTGGTTAAAATTTTTAGAGTGGTAACAGATAGGCTTACGATATTGCATCAATATTGCACCCATGGCATATCCACTGGCATCTGTATCGATCTCAAAAGGATGTTGAAGATTCGGCAGTGCTAATACTGATGCGGTACTGATCTTCTCCTTCAAAATGTTGAAATATTTTTGTTGCTTTCCTTCCCACTGAAAAGTGTTCTTCACACTAGTTAAGGCATGCAAAGGAGCTTCTATAAAGGAGAAGTTGGAAATTAATCTCCTCCAATATTGGACTGCACCTAAGAAGCTTCATACTTCGATTACACTTTTTGGCTCATGATAATTTACAATTACATCAATTTTGGAAGGATCAATTTTTAATTGTCCTCCTCCTGCAATATGACTTAAGTACACAAGTGCAGTCTTGCCAAATTCACATTTAGACAATTTTACATACAACTTTTCCCTTTGCAAAGTATTCAATACTTGCTTTACATACCTTACATGTTCATCCCAAGTCCTGCTAAAAATAAGAATGTCGTCTAAATATACAATCACAGAGTCATCTAGGAAAGGCCTGAATACATCATTCATCACACGCATGAAAGTTGTCGGACCATTACAAAGCCCAAACGGAATAACTAACCACTCAAACAATCCTTGTTTGGTTTTAAAGTTAGTTTTCCATGCATCCTGTTCTGCGACCTTGATTTGATGATATCCACTGCGCAAATCCAACTTAGTGAAATAAACAAAATTCTTCAATTGCTCAAGTAAATCATCTATACGAGGAAGAGGGTATCGATTTTTCACCGTAATTTTATTTAAGGCCTAGTAATCGACACACATTCTCCATGTTCCATCCTTCTTTGGCACCATCACGATCAGAGAACCACAAGGAGATGAATTGGGCCTAATGACCCCTTGATCCAATAATCCTTGTACTTCTTGATCTCTGTCATCTCCACAACTGACATCATGTACATGCCCACATTAGGAAGAGGAGAATCATGTTGAAGATGTATCTCATGTTGGTTTTTCCTCTTAGGAGGTAATCCATCTGGTTCCTGAAAAATATCATCATACTTAGAAACAATATCAATTAATTCATTTTTATGAGATGGACCACACCCTTGGAAAGCGTTGGATGTCCCAACATATTTCTCTCTGACGACCATGAGTACATATCTCTTATTAGTGTTTATGCATCTTTTCATTTGCCTTGCACTAACAAATGTTGTATTTACCCTCATGTTGTGAGCTCTAACAATATATTCCACTCCCCCTTTAGTAAGGTGGTATTTGTTCTCATGACGAAAGAAGACTTCTTTTCTATCATAAAGATAAGGACTTCCCAACACTATGCCACATATATCAAGTGGTACAACATCCAAATCCACTTCATCAATCAACTTTGAATAAATAGAAAATATGATCCTACATTGTTTGGTGACATTAAGTTTTTTCTTTATCACATACCCAACCGAGAGGATAAGGCTTCGGATGTAGTTTTGTTTCAAAACCCATCTTCTTGACAAGTGCTTCAGATATTAAGTTTGCTTGGGAACCCTAATCAAATAATGTATCTATTTTAGTGTGTTTAGATACAACTCTTATGTGAAATAATCCATTCCTCTTTCATTCATCAACATGAAATTCATTATTGGAACTTGAACTAGCACGAAGAGAATATTTACCCTGTACTCCAACCGTTGTGGGGTTAAACAAAACCCAAGTATGAGGAATATAAATGTGAAGTGTCCCAATATACTTCATTAAATTTTCATAAGAATCCACAGGATTATTTAATGAAAGATCTTTCTTCCTAAATTCTTCTGTGAAACTTTGTACAATTTGACCTTTACTTTGCCTTAAAGTTTTCCATTCCATCATTGCTTTATGTAAATACCCTAATGGATAAAATTGCTTCCTTATATCTGATTTAAATTCCTACCATGAGGAAAGAAGATTACCACACTTACTTATGTCATGAATCTTTCTCTCCCACCATACGAGAGTGGTGCCTTCCAACCGAAGAGAAGCCAGTTTCAATTTCACTTTTTCTTCATCAATATACTGGACACGGAAATACAATTCAACATGTCAGATCCAATAATCTAGCTTTTCAAGATTAGCATCTATATTAAACATAGGTAAAGCACATTTTACATCAAGCTTTAATAATGGTTTCTTAAAAGAGGCTTTATGGCTAGAATGATGAGAGTAATGAGAATGCTCATAGCAAGAAGAACTAGAACTCGAAGGTGAAGATGGAGGCGCAGGAGGATATCCTCCATCCCCTTGGTTTACCGAAGCATCCTCATTTGTATGTGCTTCCTTTTTCTTCACTTTCTTATTCATCCTCTTCTCGTAATCTCCATACATTTTTTTGACCATTTTTGACATGCGATAAAAGACCATGTGAAAGTTTTTCTCATGTTCATCACGCTTGTCTTCTTCTGCCATTTTCTTCCTTCGGGATGCACGGGTAACTTTGGGATTGAAAGTATTAAGAGTTCCTTCACCCTGATTATGCTTGGCCCTAGTAATAATTCAAACTCAACAATTCAAGTCAAAGACAACTGATTTGATATCAACATGATATGGGATCTTTTCATCGTGACTTATAAATAATTGCATTAAATGAGCATACATTAAAGTGCACCATTAAAGAAGGAAAAGATAAAAAATGAAGAGACATAGGCATCATATATGAACACAAAAACTTGATAACAGAGTTCATCCCTGGTGGACTACGTCTCCAAGTCCTGCTCTCAAATGGGTAGGCTCTTTCATTAACTCAGCAAAAGAATTTGGCAAAATACATAAGTATACCTCATTCTAAAATCAAGCTACAGAAATAATGCTCAGATCAGAAAACAGACAGAACCACTAAATTTGTGGCATCAAATTACCCAAAAATAATTGTCTCCATGCCTCGATCCGACTCTAGTGCTCCTAGGCCCAAGAAGAATTTTGTCTCAGTTTTCGTGCCCTCTGCAACCTACAATAATGATTGTACATGCATAGAAATGTGTGCCTGGATGGTCGTATGATCCACGCACCTCCCCTTGGTGATTGGGAAAATGAAACATTTGATAATTAATTCAGGTGTTGGTTATTCTGTAACACCCGCGGCCTGTTGGTTAGGGCAGATTCATTAAGGAGTAAGTGTGGGAGGAGGTCTCGGGGTCAAACCCCACAAACTCCCATTTTGGCTTTGTATTTGTTATATGGTATATATATAATGTGACCTTTCCACCAATTTTAGTGGTGTCTCCATAATCGTATCCAAACAATATAACTGTGGCTAGGGTTGGCATGATCCGCTAGATTTGGCAGACCCGCCAACCATTTTTTTCCAATTTTTTGTTCACGAGTTTGGGAATTTGTCGTCTGCCACATGGCAACCTCTAATTGGGACATGTGGCATCCCCTCACTGGAACATGATGCCACCTTCCAAGTCATCACGCCACGTCAATACACCATGTCAGTGTATGGATTGTACAAATTCCACGTGGCAGGATCCAATTGGTCCATGGATTGGTCCAAAACCAAGTGACACATGGAAGCCTATGGTGTTTCCATGTCATCATGTTTATGTCAGTATGTCACGTGTCACATTAATTATCCTTCCACATGTGTTTTACAGATTTTGACATCACCAGTATGGATTTTGACTCATCCCCTGCTGACTGGGCTAGGTTGACCAAAATTTGATCGCGAATATCTTTCAATCCGTAACTCTATTTGATGATCCATTTGCGTTGTTAGAAATATTGCGACGTGCTATTCGCGATCATGTCATTTTCACTGAGTTTTGGTAATTTTGAATTTTTTCCCTTTCTCTGACTGTTGAGGCCATTCTGAGCGTCCTGAGTTGCCTTTGTAAGTTCTAATTGTTCTTAGCCTTCTCTGGATCCTTTTTGGATCAGTGAGGGTAGGGACCAAAGTCAAATTTAGAAGCCTCTGGTGGGAACCATACAAAAAGACTCTGACAACAAAAGAAAACTGAAGCTAAAGATCTAGATCAACTTGTCATAAAATGTTGTCACTTGACTCTGCAAAATATTCTTTATCAGTCATGAAATTTAATTCATAAATAAAAAAGAACACACAAACTGCCAAAGATAAATCATACACCTTTAAAGACAAGATGTTGAAACATATGATTCATTTTTTAATCTTGTTGCCTTCAATAAGACCATGTTGTCATCAAGATGGTTAAGCCTTCTAGTAAACTTGGAATGAATGAAGAATGGAAGTATCTCACAAGTCTAGATCAAACCTTATAGCATAATTTCTTCTTCTATTCTCTCTTACTCCTTTGTCTCTTCATTTCATTGATCTTTTATTCTTTGCCAATAAGTTATGGTAGTTCAACTACCTTTCTTTTGTTAGGATTAATTAGCTTAACTACTTAGTTGAGAAAAATAATTAATAATATATAAATAAGGTTCTATTTAAATAATAACTAAATAGGTGGGTTCCCTTGTCACTCCAATTTTAATTTCTTTAATAATCACCAAAACATGAAGTATAATACCCCAAACATTTAATTCAAATATCTGCCTTGTAACTCCCATCCTCATATTAATAATCAAATATTTTAATATCTATAAAATAGAACATGAATATATCCCAAAAATAGAATTATATCCATGTTGTCCAAAATCATGTCTAAATATGTGTTTGTTGTCTAAAATACTTCAAAATAAAAAGACTATCCTCAAAATAAAATCGCATTAACAGCATTAAAAACCATATTTCTTGCGAGAGGCATTTTGCCTCTTTTCACTGATGCCCCCTTTTGATCTCATTTCTGATTTATCATGTGCAACTGCCTTCAATTGATGGGAACCTTGTGGGTGTATTGAAATGATCACATGGGAACAATCATCTTTGACATAAAGATGAGAAGACACAGATTCAGAGGAATCTTTGGATGATTTGGAGGGATTGTCCACTCCTTTTCCCTTATCTAGCTATGGCTTGGGAACATCAGTTTTTAGCCTTTTTCTTTCATGAGAGGATTGTACTGGAAAAACAACACAATCAGCTTGGGAATTTGGATTTATTGGCGGTGGAAAAGGGGGTAATGGAAACAACATAGTAGGCCAACCATGGTGATGAACTACAGGATGATGAACAATTTCTTGTCAACAATCATTGGCAGGTGGTTCTAGCTGCATAGACACATGAGGGGGAACATGGATACTAGAGATATTTTGATGTGGCTGGAAAGGAGGCCTCTCAAGTATGGGTTGTAGAATTCCTTGGCCAACTATATTAAAAAACCCATCTTGGAAAAGTTGATTTAGTTCTTGCAGATCAGTGTCAAAATGTATCGAAAATCATGACCTTCTATGGCCTCTTTGCCAATTATTTCCTCTTCCTCTATTAGCACCTCGGCCTTTGCTGCCTCTGCTAAAGAAACTCATCATGAAGAAATATTCCAATCATGTTATGAAAAACTCTTAACAATCCATGCATCAATATTCTACCTAAATAATATCAAAACGTTGGCTCTATCATTCACAACAGAAGCACATGCAATCCATCCATCAATACTTTTAATCTCAACCATCAATTGTCATTTGAACATGCAGTAATACGGCTATTGGGAAGATGGGGGGATTTGTAATGAGAGAAAAATGGTAGCATGGACGAGAAGCAACCAATGAATAATGTTCAAGAAAACACAGAGGTAATCTTCTTACAAAATCAAAAAAATGTATCCATATCCAAACTTCCAACACCAGTCATCATCTAATCATTTTCCTTTCTTGTTAATCATTTCTCTTTTAAAATGAAATTCATAATAATAGAACATGGGATGTTTTAAATGTATTTGGGAATGCGGAGGGCATATAATGAGCGAAAAGTGAGATAATGAACGGGAATGAGACGATTAATGTTATGTTATATGAAATAATTGAAAATTGGCATTGCTATCATTTGCCAAAAACACTTCGTTG
Organism: Picea mariana; assembly: GCA_032191745.1. NCBI lineage: Eukaryota > Viridiplantae > Streptophyta > Pinopsida > Pinales > Pinaceae > Picea > Picea mariana. The sequence goes on along the minus strand of JASDQU010244798.1, from coordinate 81,166 downwards.
TTAACAACTCAAATACAAGGCACGAAAAATTTTATAGGGTTCAATATAAAACCCCATAAAAGTTTCAATACTGTCAAGTTTTACAATTTTTATTTCCTCTTTTTCCTTTTCCATTAGCAGAGCATTTTATAAGACATTGTTAATAGAGTCATTCAAAACAATTAAAACCATATTACATCAAGCCATCATGGGAGGATGTGAAAACAAACATAAAGCCATCGACATTTCACTATACAATACTTATATCGCAACCCCAATACTTTCTTCATAAACAAACTGGGTTCGAAACCCCATGCAAAACTTGTGCTCATCATTTTTTTCAAAATCATATAACCTCAAAATAGACCAAACCCCCATAGATAAATAAAAAACAAGCCAAGACTTCATGCATATAACCAATATTTCCCACTTTTAGGTCAACACTATAACAAGTATCAAAACCAGATTTCGAATTCACTACTACCATATATTGGATACAAAATGAGGTATGTGTTATATTCCTTGCACGAGTAGTAGTGTCTGAGCATCTGCGTCGGGCACGCAGGGGGGTGCAAGGGGACAGAGCCCCCCACGCGGGGGTTCGGGGGCAGCACCCCCGAAAAAAAATTTTGCACCGGGACCACATATTTCCGGGATGACATATTATCGAGACGACATGATATTTAGGTGGTTTTTTGGCACATGGTTTTTTGCCGATGGTTTTCTATTTCCGGTTAAGGAATTAGGGTTTTGGACTAATCCAGGTCATTGGGTTAGGGTTTTGGATGCCGCTGGCTCCTATATGTATATTGTATTGTAAACAATGTAACACAATGTATGAATATAATATATGTTGGTTTTCCCGGTTTGGGTTTCCAGGGGAAAAATCTCTGTGTAATGTTTGCATTTGCCATTGTATATTTTCTATTCTTTTATAAATATTTGTTTACAGTAGACATTGTACAAGGTTAGAATTTACAGTATGGGCAAGCATAAAGGAGAAATATTAAAAAGGGGTTTGCAAAACAAAACAGTCATCTCTTTCCACAACGAACCTTCCACAGACCTCCCATGGTGGCCGCATGTCTCACATATATTCACAAACAAGGGAAAGATAATTCAAAAGAGCTACAAGTCTTCCAAAACTGGGTAAAAGGATATGACATTATGCAATAATCACCAAAACCCGACTGTTCTTTTATTTCATAGAGAAAACCCTTTGAATTTTAATCACCAGAGACGAGCGAAACTAAAAGTATATACCATAATTCTTTGTCCACATTCATAACAAAATAAGCAGCATTCATTATGGGCACAACACAACACATATTTCAAACAGAATGGAATTTCGAACATCATTCCCAACTTGAAACGTTTAAACGCCAACAGGAAGAAAACCCATTTAAATATAATTTTCACAGTCATAATACCTACATACATCCATTATAATCTTCAGAAAGCAAACACACTATGTAAGAAAATCTAAGAGCCAACATAATGATTCTATTTGGAGCAGAGCTACAGTTCATGAATGGAGAGGTAAGAATCAACATACCTGTGAGGAAAATGCCAAAAAGCCAACAAGCACCACTATTCCTTCAATGGACGAGCAAAACGGAGACAACACTAGCCAAAGTAACCAACACAAGCACAAACAAAGTGAGAGCTCGAGGTAGGGTAAGGATGACGTGTAGTAATTGCACGTCGTTTCCCACATTAATTGTCACCCACCACAGCCAATTATGAAGCACACCCAAACCACCATAACATTTTCACAAAGCACATAGTTAATCATATGTATCGAATTCTCCACCAAAATATTACTTCCATTTTCCAAATCGAATCGACCTCCCCACATTAATCTCATAAGTCTTATAAGTATGTTCAACACTTAGCACCAAAACATGTCCCACATTTCTTACTAATGAAGGATTGTCATTCAATAAACATATCAATTTTCCACAACATATACAAGTATACCATAAGTGCAATACAACATAACTATATGCCAAAATATATGTGTAGCCAGGATGAACCAAGATGCTTATCAAAACAAACTTTTTCCTCCTCCTTTTCTTTTTAAATTAAATTGCCAGCCACCCATCATTCACCCATTTTACATGGAAAGCGGCTCGAATTTATAGGTTTATTCTCAAACTGTAGAATCATTTTTTCTAGGTAGTCATGAGCACAAATTAGAGGAGCATTGTTCATCATTATTTACATAAAGGGGTCCCACCTATTTAGTATATTATTAAATATATATAAGTAATAAGGCATTGCAACCCATTTGCATGTAGGGATTCCATGTTGCGCTTTTGGGCATCAACACCAATTATATATCCCATCATGAAGTTATGAAATCACATTATCTCACATGTAAAGATATTGAATTACCCATATAAATAATAAATATTTCCAAAATTGCATCAAGTCAGTTTGATGCCAAATCTTGATGTTTTTGGCTATATAGATTAGAACAAGTCAAATTTACATATAGTTTCCACTCACTTTTTTTCTGTAAAGAAAGGTTTTGGGATTTGAACTAACAAAACTTGACAAAACTCAACAACTCAACAAAACTCAGTTCTAGACTCAATGAAACTCAACAAATAGGAAAAAAAAAAAAAAAACTCCAAACACAAGAAATTTTGTGTAGAAAAAATAAGAATAACATTTCCATCCGTAAAATCTATAAAACAATATTTTATCCATCAATTAATCTCATCAATTGTCATAATACACAATTCAACACTTCAAATATGTCTAAAAAACTAAAACAAAAATCAAAATTTCAAATAGCTTGGAATCCAAGAATTAATACCAAGTTCAAGAATTCAACCATTGTTCAAATAAACATCCTCCAATTCTTTTATCAATTTGGTAGGTACATAGGTTGGTTCTGGAACATATCACTCAATATGCCTAGATGGTGGTTTCATTATTAAGTGATCTTTGTTTTGATTTTGTGTGTCTTGTTATCAAGGGCTACCTTCATTCCAATCCTTGGCATCATTGCAACCTAAGCAATGGATATGAAAAATGGATTACTACAAAATTCCTCTAGAAAAATTAAAACCTTGAACACTCTTAAGTCTATTGAATTTTAGATGAGATGTGAAATTTTGTTTTCTTCATATGAGGTATGATAATGTGGAATGCCTCTCAAACATCATAGACCTATTGATGAGATTATAAAAATTTTAAGTAAAATGGTAGAAAGGGAAATATAAAATAAAATAAAATCTTTTTACTTTAAGAATTTTATAATATCATTCATTTTCTTGTCGAGAGTCCCAGACTAGCAAGTTTTAGGGTGAGTTTTGATGGAGTCTAGGGTTTAGGAAAACATTTCTACAAGTTTGAAGTAAGTACCCATTTATGGAGACACTCAAAAGGACTCATGAGCCCTCTTGACTCTCATGACACCACTGTAGAGTATATGGAAGGCCTAGGAGGCTATTAAGCCATATCTCTCCTAGATGGAACTTTCCCTTCAAACTGGGCTTTCCTTCAACAATATTTACTCCCAGTGGTCGCCTCTTGTTAAGTTTGAATCCAATCCTATTGTTGAAACTTCAAGGTTCTTGGCATTAAGGGTTTTTAGAAAGGGAGTCCACTCAACCAATGATATTTTTAACACTTTGATGTGGCACCGACTCCCTTGGGATGAGCTCAAGAGAACATTAAACTTGCAACAGACAAGCTCATTTTGGAACATATTGAAGGTCTCATCCCCAATGATCTTATACTTAAGCTTGACCTCCTAACTCCTCAATATTTGTGGCAAGACTAGCAGTGGGGAAAGGTCACAACCTTTACAAGATACAAGCATGCTATGCACCATAAGTGGCTTTGCTCTAATTTGCTCCTTGAAGGCCCACTAAATTAATTTTGGTGCTTGATATATCAACAAAAGTCTTGGTTATTTTGACTTCACAACATCTAGAAATTGATGTTAGAACCCAAGAATGTAGTTTTCGCACGGTGTCTTTTTATGGAGGGTCTCCTTGTCAATAAGAGACTGCCATGCTTGTGAATGCAGAACCTATGGTTTCCATAGTGTGGACGGGCCAAAACCCTTAAGAATCTTTTTTGGTTGTTCCCTTTAGCCAAGTCCACCCAAGCATGGGCTGAGTCTTTATGTCAACAATATCTTGTTGCCTTCCTCACCTAGAATGATGCCTTATTAGGAGACCAACTTTCTTGGGCTATTGGGTTTCACTCTATGTGGATGCATGTTAGATTGAAGTTTTTTTTAGGCTCTAGGTCAAAAGACATAATGATGTTTCTATTAATTATGCCGTCTCATCACAAGTTTTTTCTTGGTATGATGGCACACTAATGGTTTTGAACCTATCCTTATAGATAATTGTATAGGTTTGGAGGGTTCAAGTTGAGATTAAGCACCTCTAGTAGCTTTTGGAGTACTAGGTTGGGATCCATTGTACTGTGAGCAAATAGCCACATGGTCGTTCTTGGCCTACACCTGCAATCACATGAAGGAGACAATAGGTTGCACCACAAGGTTGGAATACAAGTTCAAAAGCTCCATGAGTGTGGGAGAAGTTGGCCACTAGCACCTCCACAGAGTGACAAACATTTTCTGACTTTGGCCCTTGGATATCTCTAATGGCACAAGCTCCTAGAGACTCCTAATGATGGACGGGAGCATGTGTAACATGTTGATGTCGATCCCTCGATTTTTTAGTGGAACCCTCCCCAAGATGACCATGACTAACCTCCTCCATCTGCTCGCATGGTCGCTTCTTAATGCTTTCTCATCTAATTCTTGTCCTTTGTCAAAAAAATTCTAATGCTATGCTTTCTAAATAATATGTGACATTCTAATTCTAATTCTGAGTGTTTTTAGCTTACACCATCTTATATATGTTGTTTTTAACATCTAATACAAGGTATTTTTTGCTTAAGCCATTGTAAATTTTATTTTTTATTTTTTACCTATATGAACCTTCTTTAATATTAAAACTTTGTAGAAATGATTTAATATTAATAATAAAATGAAACTTTAATAATATTTTCTTATTATAAAGTCTTATTATACTTTATTTTTTCCTTTCTTTTATATTAAAACTTTGTAGAAATGATTTAATATTAATAATAAAATGAAACTTTAATAATATTTTCTTATTATATCAAAGTCTTAATATACTTCATTTTTCCGTTTCAAAGTCTTAGTTAATGGAATTTAATTTAGTGATATGAAATTAAAAATTAAATTGTGCGTATCACATGGTTTCTATGTTGGCCATTAATATCGAAAAGCGATTAAATGCTCTCCAACGCACTTTCCCATATTTTTAAAAAATTGCCAGACGTTATCTCTTGCTTGCTGCATGTATGAGCCGTTTAATGCATTTTCGCATTCTAAAATCTCAAATTTGCACTGTATTGAAGATGCCTTGGCTTTTTAAAATAATTAATTTATCTATTGGACATATATACAGAATAATTAGAAAATTGAAAAGAAAGAATGGGAAGAGGAATACTCATATTATTTAATGATTTATAAAGATGATGTTGTTTTATTAACAAAAACATARAACATAAAGATAGTTTCTTAAAACAATTTGATATTCATAACAAATTTTGTATTTGTTGTAAAAAAAAAAAAATTATGTAAGAGATATAAAGGTAATAATAATAGATATTTGTGATTAGGATATAATCATATTTAATGTTGATAAATTGGAGGTAGTTTTTCTTTACAAATATTTATGTCTTGAATTTGATTCTTACAAGTATCTATGTTTTGAATTTGATTTATTTATAATTGAAATTTTTTATGGAAAAAACAGTTAATAGGGTATGATGGTCTTTTATTTTATGTAAAATAAATGCAAAAAATTCAATTAAGGAGTTGGAAATTGAGGAAGATGTGCTTCAAAGCATTGGTACAAACAATAATGTTGAATTGTTGCCCTCTTTAGAGTCTACACCTTTCTAAAGAATCTTGGATGAAAGTTGAAAGAGTTCAAACATAGTTTTTATTAGAGGAACTCGGAGTTACAATACAAACCCTTTACTCTATGATGTTAGTAACATGTATAGTACCTTAAAAGAAGAAGTATTGTGCCATTTTACTATATATATTATCAAAATAAAACATATGGATGGGAACAAGTTACCAATCCAAGCAAAAATGACATTTCAAGATAAGGGTTGGTATTGTGACAAGGTGAAATGGATTAAAAACTGGGGAATTGAAGAAAAATATTTGTGAAATGAACCATTGGCCATTAAAGACTTGGTATAAAAGATGGTAATAGCTAAGTTGTGGTGTCACATCCCCTTCGAAATATTACCCAACCCTGGGATAGGGACAATACCTAAATTTGAAAATATCAATATAAATTTAAACCCACTAAACTCTAAGGCCAATTGAACTCATACATGCATGCAATTAACTAATTCACTAGAAATAAGCATGCCTAAACACATTTAAACCATAGATTCCATTTTGAATTTCATTCATAAACAAAATAAGCTTAAATTGCATATTTATAAATAGAGATTTAAGAGCATAGATTGAATACTTATCTTTTCACTAAGATGRTCCAAGAAAATGATTGTATATGAGCAATTTTCCACCCAAATGTAGGCATCCACTATAGATTCTACCCGCAAGCCAAGCTACGAGACCACCAAGGTGAAGGAAATTAGCTATAGACTCACAACTCACTCACCCAACCCAATTTCTCTCAAGTTCAACGAAATTGTTCACGACTAAACACTCGAGGTAACCATATGCCCATCAAATAGTTATGGCATTTTCATCCACTATCCACACAACACAAGGAAGACATCTCCCTTCTCTGCTCATTAGTCCCTCACGAGTATTCTCCCTTCTAGTTATGCTCTCAATGTAGGCATGAAGAACTCATTGTGTTGCTTACTTTCTAGAATAACCTAGCAAAATTATACATTGGCTCTAAAGCACCTAATGAGTAGTGATTAACATGGCAAATGGAGATTTTCTAACTACCTAGCCCCTATGCTCCTCAACAGCCATCCATCTTTCTTCTCAGGTCCACAGAATTCTCTCCCATATCTAGTTTTGGTTACTTTTAAGTTTGTATCTTAGACTAAAACATGAGAATGCAACTTTTTAGATCTTCAATGATGTTTGAACATGAGAAATGGTGAGTGTGAATGAGTGAATTCAAATTAGAATGGAAAGAGTTTGCATGGGAATAGAGGAGATTCGAATTTCCATACGGATGGGTTATGTTTCATTTCACCATGTTGATTGTACCCAACGCCCATGCCTTCATAGCTATGTGAGGTAGACTTCCTCACCAACCACCACATGCATTTAATGATTGGATTCTATGTCAAAGATGGAGGTTGAGATTTTATTAAAGCACATGATAAAAAGGTAGGAATTCTTAAGCAACATAGGATTATTTCTACTCCACTTGGGCTCCCTTTCCTCTTC
>JASDQU010244797.1:136896-154741 GCA_032191745.1 Picea mariana | reverse complement strand
TTTAAATAGAGATCATGGACCAATTGAGTGTTAAACCACATATCAATATAGTCATTAGTATTGAGGAAAATATAAACTGTTGAATCAATTTATGTCTACAACCGTTAGATTAAATTATTATTATTTATTTATTTTTCTTAAAAATTTGAAAAGAAAGATGCATTTAATTTTTTTTAAAGCATTTATGAAAGAGTCATTATCAATTTTTCCATTCTAAAGTGAAAAGACTAATATTAAATGATTGTCAAATATTCACAAACTATATGTTTTTTTCAATAGTTGATCCCAAGATATATCTTTTCTCATAAGATATTCAAGCAATGTTAAGAATGGATTATAAAGCTTGCTAAAAGGATTAAAAATTTGGAAAGAAGTATCATGTATCTTCTCTAAAGGCATAAATCTACACTTGAGAGACATTGTTCATCTTCAAGAATTTTTTTCCAATCGTCGTCATTCAAAAATGGATAATTGAAGGCATAAATCTACACTTGAGACACATTGTTCATCTTCAAGAATTTTTTTGCCAATCGTCATTCAAAAATGGATAATTGAAGATGATGTAACATATGGGAATCCTTTATTTAGCCAAAAATGGATAAATGTGTACCTGCATCCATTTATAAGCCTTCTTTTGATAGGTATACGCTGCACCATTAAACTCTTTGTAGAAATGTTCAAAGAACAATGAATTAAAAACAAATAGAGAACATTTGATTTTATCAAATATTGGATTTATGATCAAATCTCTCATTATGCTCTTGCCATTCATCCCATTGATTACTAACAAAAGAGTCACCAAATATTTGAATTTTATGATATCATTGCAAATTCTTAATTCAAAGAATTTTTTCTAGATAAGAAACTTTGTGAAATTAGATTATTATTATTATTATATTAAATTTAAATTTATTAAACATAAAAGTTTTTTTGTTTTGTTGTTGTAGAAATGTAAATTTATTGTTATATAGAATGGTAAAATTATAGGGAAGATAACATACACATAGACGTGTTATAAAGTAAAAAAACAAATGTTAAAGCTTTTGTTTGGACTTATTTTGCATTTTTCAGATGTATTTTTTGGAGGAAAGGTCATAGGAACCTATATGATCCACTGAATGACTATAATAACCAGATTTGGGTAGTTTTTTAGTCATTTTTTTTGTTTTGGATATGAATCGATAGACTTTGTCAATGTATATTATGTTTTCATATCAAATATAGAGATTTTTTTCTTGGAATATGTATAAAAGAAATTGGATCAAGTGATTGTTCAATGGATTGAATTATTTGCCAAAGGCACGTTGTTAATGAGGAGGTCATAGGTTCCAATTTGGTTGAGTCTATTGAAATCAGGTTTAAAAAATTTAAGTAAAGAAATAAAAATTATTTTTACAATATAATAATTGTAAAAATCTAAGCATCAGAACCTAAGAACCACATTGATGGTTAGTAGACAATACTTAAATAGTTAGTTGAATAGTATTTAACAATTGAATAAAAAAGATAAGCATCAAAGTTCATGCAAATGTATTGTATGATTAAATATTATTGAATACTTTATTAGTTTATATAATGCGCTTATGCATAGTCCAAAGGGTTAGTTCAATCCATCTAAACTAACTAGTTTCAAGACAAAGATCATTAAGAGCTCATGGGTTCAAGTCCAATAGAGTTTCTCTAGGCTAGGAGAACATGTTGTACTCAATGGAATTTACCCTAGATGATATTCATGGAATGGGAGGAAGTAATTAGAGGGTTTCCTCGAGGACACTTCCATGGAAAAAATGTGCTTAGGCATAAGAAGTCCAATAATAGATTGGTTAGGTAATTGCCACTATCATTTTGGGGGGTTATTTCTACAACATAAAAACCAAAATAAGTTAAATGTGTAGCAAATGAACCCTCATACTGTCAATAAGTTTGCATTGAATCTAACCGAATTTTCAGTGATGGTTACAATTCCACCAAGATACAAGTTCCATGTATGCTTTGGAACATTAACACCAAGTGTTTTGCCCCATTCCAAACTAACTCAGATGCTCAAAAAATGGATTAGAGTTCTTCAATTAGAACCATGACTTTGTAGGTTGTCATATTCTTGTAGATAGAGGGAAGTTTATTACATGTTTAGTCATCTCCCATAAAACCCCTCATCTATACTATGTGTAATTCTAATAATATTCAATACTTTAGCAAATAAAAGTAGGCATTCTAATATGTGCCCATCTGCTCCTATAGATCCAAGTGAAAACATGGAAGGTGGAGATGGAAGTAGCTCACCTACATGAGCTAATGGACTATTGGACCATTGCACCATGTACCATGAGTAAAATGCCACCTAAAGGGCACTCTCCTTCTCATTCTACACACTCCCGAGCTTCAAGCAATCATCAATGCTAGCACAAAGAGGTTGAGTTGTAAGAGAGCACTCAGAGAGGTGAAGGATATGACTCCTGCTAGAACCTTAAAGGTCTCTCCATTTGATAATTTTCTTATTGTTCTTATGGCCATATCAAAATCAGAGTTTCTTGAAGAACCTGATTAGAGAAAGATGAGTGGAATTCCATGGTGGTTGATCTTGAGCTCGTCATTGAAGGATGGGGTCCTCCCCCTGAGGAAAAATACCCTCCTCCTGGCATGGGCTTGATTCCTACATCATCTGATCTATATACTTACTCTACCATAGTGGTATGTTGATTATCCATTTACTCTTTGATCTCTTGGATGGTGTGACACTTTATGCCACTTTAATTTCTACATGACAAGCTTTTGTTGGTTAAATTTTTTGTTTTAATTATAGCTTGTGGTGGTTGTTTCACAATCCTTTTTTTAATACATATATATCTATTGTATATCAATAAAAATATAAAACAATTTATAATTAAAAAAAAAGTCATTCAAACATGAGAATGCCTACATTTATCTCTAGCACAAATTTAAAAAGATAGTCAACTAATTTATCGATTATCATAAAAGTGTTGTTTTAGTTAACAAAGATAAAATTTTACATTCGACATATTCTTTACTTTGTCATTACACCACAAACTCGTATTTGAAGTAAAACATATTCTTCTCTTCCTCTTCAAAAAAACATTGGAGTAAGTAAGCTAATTATGCAATTAAAATTGGTTAAATTTTGATTCTTTAATATGATTCTTTTACCTCATCAAATTCATACAAAACATTTATCTTTTATAAAAAAACAAATAATGTGGAATTAAATATAGTTGTAAATATTTATCCATTTTGAAAAAAGGTGGAACAAAATTCCAATATAGAGATATATTAATATAATAAGACAACATATAATAACAAACATATAATAACTATAAGTTAACAAAAACACATAAAACACGACATTAAAACTATTGGAAATGTTAATTCTTGAAAAAAAAATATTCTTCTCTTCCTCTTCAAAAAACAAAACATTGAAATAAGTAAGCTAATTATGTAATTAAAATTGGTTATATTTTGATTTTTTGACTTTATCAAATTCATACAAGACATTTGTCTTTTATTAAAAAAAGAGTATTGAATCACATGTAATTGTAAATATTTATCTATTTTGAAAAAAAGAGTTTGGAACAAAATTTCAATATAGAGATGTATTAATATAATAATATAACATGTAACAATAAACAAATAATAATTATAAGTTAAAAATAACACATAAAACACGACATTAAAACTATTGATAATGTTAATACGAGATTAAAAAAAAAAAAAAAGAAAAAACTTTCATATTCAACAAAAATTCAAACATTAATCCAAATAAAACATCAAAATGTAAGCTAAAATCCAATGATGTGCAAACTACCACCTAATGAAATAAAAAATTTACAACAAAAATACATGCAATGCAAATCAGGTAACTTCCTCTCATCCAATGGTGGGCAAACTACCACTGAGTGAGATACAATTTTACAACAAAAATAGATGCCATGCAAATTAGGTAGCTTCCTCTTTCATTGAGGACATGTCATACTGAACCACCTATTTTGTTTTTTAATTAGATGCAAGTTACCTCCCTTTTGGACGAGGTCAATCAATAATGAGACAACTTGATAGAACATGTAGAATATAATATAATGCATGTGCCCCTATTGTACCACCTTCATTGAAAGAAACAATGGGTGATTGTGAATATGAGAGGTCATTTTCAAATATCATGCATGCTTTCAACACAATCGTATCTTATTGGTTACATGAGCACATGTGGAAGAAAAATTAAAATTAATTCTTGGCAACTTATGTAGAGATACGTTCTCTTAACTAACGTTTTAGCCAAAATACTTTAAAAACATGACACATGACACTTAAATGTATTTTTCCTTCTTTGGCCAAAATGAAAATATATTGATTATATAATCATGGGATTGAAGAAGCGAGCATTCCTAATAAGGCATTGACTTTCCTTTTAGACTTGAAGGCCATTTGTTTTTTAAATTGTTTTTTAAATGTTACTTTATGCGTGTGCCTGTATGGTCTAGTCACCAATTATATTTCAATGAATTAAAAATACATGGTGACTTATGTAACTTAGAATATTAGAATTTCTATGACATACCAATAATGCCAAATATAAACATTTGACCTTTAATGTTCTTTAATTGGATATTTCATAAGATTCCTTTAAGGTTTTCTTATATATATTTTTAAATTGGGGATACATGTCGGTGGACCTACCTTGTGGGGTAAGAGGAGGGAATAATGCAAATCCCATCTAGAGTTATCCTCTTGTATATAGTCTGGATTTTTTTACAGTGGGAATTAAAATTTTCAAAGGCATGTATAACTTCATAAAAATTAAGTGAGTTGTATTAAGGACTTAATATTTGTTAAGAGGATTTACCACATAATTTTTAAGGATAGAGTGAATGATATAATTTTTGTAATTCATTTTAAGTTCAATGCTACTTTCAAAAGGATTAGTGGAAGATTTATTATTATAAAAAGATCACGTTTTTATAGATTTTTACGCTTTGTTGTTTACAAATAAATGATTGATATATTTCAATTCAAATAGTGTAATCTCATGAATGGTGCCTTGAAAATCCCATGAATAGTGGCTTGTTGGGTCAATGAAAGTGAGACATTGTTAATGCTCCCAAAAGGTTCAAGTCTAAACAATGACACACTTGTGCTTGTGCTCATGTTTTTTTTAAACATAAATGGATACTTTTTTTTATAAAAAGGGGGTTGCAGTCATACCATCCAATAGATTAATACAAAATATATATAGCAAAGCTAAGTGAAAAACTTCACAATTTTTCAAATTTCAACAAAATTGCTCCCTCTCTTTCATGTCCTTGAGGTTCTTGCCCTAGAGCTAATTACTTTCCTTGTGTAAAGCCTTACATATTGTCCTACTAAAAAAATATCTCACAAAACATAACGCATTTCAAAGATTTTTGTTTCCATATTCGAGGTGGGCATTCTTCTTGCTTCCAAATTTTGATGAGATATTGGTTGAATTTTCTCTCCTTGCTTGCTCACCTCCTTTTTGAACATTGTCTTCTTCCATGCCTGCAATCTGGCCCAAATTATATGAACCAATAGATAAATGAAGGGGAACTCTGTGGGGACACCTCTCCTAATTTCCTCATATCCAAGACGTTGTTCCAGTTCCAATTTTGAGATTCTCTCACGTAGGTTTATGAATTTTGCTTCCATTTCTTCTTGTTTATTACTGTTGCTTTCCACAATAAGTTCCATTTGAATTTGCTTGCCCTTAAACTTCTATGTTGAAACCTTTAGTTTGATCAACTGCCTCTGAATTGCTTGCTTGTCTCTTGAATTTTCTTGTACCCAATATTTTCTCAACCCTTCCCAAATTTTCCTGACATAATAGGAAAGACACTCTTGGGCTTCCTTATAATGTCTTTTGCATCTTTGAGGGCCTTTGCATAAGTCAATGATTTTATAGTAGACATATCTTTTGGGATGCTCATGAGTATTATCCATATTCTCTTTTTCTGAAATGATGCACTCTAAAATGCTTCCAGACCCACAAAACAAACAAAGTTTGATGCCTCTCAAGTCCCACTACAATGTGTTAATTCTAGACTCTCTGAGTCACTGCCATACCTCAAGACATAGGCATGGATTTATGCTTCTCAAATGGAAGGTGACAATAATAGTTGGAGGGAATGTAACACATATTACAATAGACATTATCGTACATGTTGTGAGTTGTCCCATCTGGATAGGGAATAAATGAGTGAGGTCATGCAACAACATGTGAGAAGGCGCACAAATATATGGAACCATTAATGAGTCATTAACCATTGTTACCATGAATTTCCACTTGTTCTTTGATGTGGATTGTATTATTCCTTGCCTATTGCTTATGTTGTGAGTCTTGGAATATTAAAATAATTATGAACTCCCCCTTTTAATTTCAAAATGCCTACTTGTGATGAGCTTTCCTCATTTTCCATTACATTTGTCGCGGTATTGTGCGAACATAGGACATGGAAGAATGAAACAGATTCAAGACTTTATGCCATCCTCTTAACTCTTTGGAGAATTCTACTCAATTGGATTTCTAGAGGCAATGAATGATTAACCATATGTCAAAAAATAACCAAGGAGTCCCCTATCACCGAGGGTTTTTTAATTCCCATTTTATTTAGAACCATCATCCTTTGTAGAAAAGACAACACTTCAACATGATTATTACTGGTCTCACCTAGTCCCCATGTAAAGGATTCTTCTTGGTTTCCTTCAAGGTCAAGCATTTCCCCCCAAGTTTCCTACTACCCCTACTTGTGCTCATGTTAGTTGTAAACTTGTACTTGTGATAGTGATAGGGGCCAAGTACGAGTACTAAGCATCTTTGGTGGAATAAATACCCCTCACTTGTAGCCTCATAGCCAAAGGATTCCAATTGGAATGCTATTAGTTGTACCCAATCCTATGTGGATTTAGGCACACAGCTAGTCATATCATGATAAGTGTAAGCCAACCAAAAAACTTTAAAAAATAAAACAATGCAATCCTACTTAACTAAACCGAATAAATAAAATTTAGAAAGCCCTAACCAATTCTGCAGAGGAATTTTTTGCCTGGTCTCTTGAGCTATGAGGGTTCGCCCTTGAATCTTGTCTAACAAAAAAGGAAATCACTTCCTCTCTCGATTGTTTTAATAATACCTTCCTCTATTTGCTTTGTTAATTATGTTAAAACAATTAAGCATGGTGGTCTATGCTAAGTCTAAGATAGTCACCAATGTGTAAACTAACAACACGCCACAATACCAATCTTTGGACCAAGGGAGTACAACTTAACTAAGTTTATTCCTCTATTGCTAATAACTTAACCATTATTGGTTGAACGAGCTTAACTAACTTTTGGTTAATATTCAAAACTAGGCCATTTGAAAATTGTCATTATTGAAACTAAACAAACAACAATAACATACTTAACACATTGAGCAATAATAGTAATGAATGGTACACAATACTACAAATAATTTTGAATGCAATCAACAATAATCAATCAATTTAAATCTAATAATGTAATGTTAAGTAAATGATTAAATGAAAAAGCACAACATGATATCCATGTATTATTTGCTTGAACCAATCTTGAATGTTAGATCAAAAGGATAAAATCACACAAGAAAACCATGGACACGCTTTGTAAGTGGGGAAACTTGTGTATTGAGAGGCAACCCATTGCAAAAAGAGGCAAAAGTACTTAGCCAAGATAGTCAAGAGTACAAGATTAATTCATGGATCATTGAAAAATATAATAGTGTTCAATTTCTGGCAACTCTAAGTAGTAAAAAGAAAGATCAACTTTGATCACTAGGTCAATCCCTCCTTTAATTGACCTGGTTTGATTAAAAATAACTACATTTCATTACACAATGCTCATAAAAATGTTCACACCCAACACTACTCGATAGAGTGCCCTAGCCTACTTAAGACATGTGTCATAGAGCATTTCTACTGTCTCTTTCATCTTACTTGACACCTACTATGCATTGTGCAACCTCCCCCTTGTTGATTCCATATGTTGCTTAATTTTCTCTTCTTTACAACTTCCATTGAGGACTTCAATTGTTAGGAACATGGCTCTAGTTAGGCATGTTGCGCCCACAACAACTTTCCTTTCATTTTGAACAAAAATAAGGGTCCCCCTATTAAAACTTGAAACTGCTTACTATTTTTACTTTAGCCTTAAGTCTTGACATGAGTTTTTATGGTTCTATAGGTTACTATTTTGTTATGATTATTATTATTGGATTTCTCATTTTTCTAATTTTTCCTGTTTCTGTGTTGGATAGGATAAACTTTTGATTTTCTTTTCTTTTGAATTCATTTCTCGATTATGTTTATGAAGTGTTCTAGTCATCAATCCATTTACCCAAACTCCATTGTAACACACACACTAGTTCACCTTGTGCAGTTAAAGGTTCTAAATTTTTGCTTCACTCAGTTCCACCATTTCCTAATTTTGAGGTCATCATCATCCTCTACTTGTCAAGAGATTTCCGACAATATAAATTTCATCTCATTCCGAGTCCGGAACACAAAGTTATGGCCATCGATTTTTTTTTTACTATCACCGTGTTTTGATGACACGACATATGATGTGTCTCCCAGATCCACCTGTCATAATAGGAATATTTCTTAGTCAACATGGGTGCCACATGTCACGTGAAGTGTGTTGTGTGCGATATTACTTGTCAACTGAGTTGGAAAGGTCTGTTGGTTCGGATCCGGATGTTTCATGAATGTCCCAGATCTTGGTTATACCTAGATCCAGATGCTTCTTGGATGTCTCAAATCTCTGATATATCCAAATCAAGATCCTTCTCGGATGCTTCTCAGATGTCCCATATCCTAGATTGATCCATAATCGAATGAAACCAATTCCATTGTGACTAGCTCATCGCGTTGATTTCAGCCATATATTTACTTTCTCAAACGGACGTCGTATGCGAGAGTTATCACACTCTTACCATTTTTCCAAATAGGCAAAAATTCAATAGGTCAACAGTCCAAACAAAGTCAACGCTGACGTGAGCATGATGTCATCATGCTAACGTGGCAGTGTGAAACGTGGTAGAGGCACAGTGGGCTCCATATAGTTGACATGGACCAGCCAGAATGTGACACATCTCACCACTGGAAGGGTGACACATGGCACACTCATACAGGTGCCACGTGGCCCTACTGTATGGTGACACGTGGAAGGTACGGATGCTAACCAGGCAGACAAGTGGTAAGGTACAACACTGACTGGGAAGACAAGTGGCAGGTACGACTTTGATAGATGCACCAATCGACACTGGACACATGGATAGAAAGTGGACGTATGGAGTGGTGCCACGTGGCCCAAACGTGGGCTTCCACATGGCACCTGGGCATTGGTTCGACGGTTCTTTGCAAAATGTTTAGTGAGTTATAAGTCTCAAACTCTGGACCTCTATCCCATGCAATGTGTTGACGAGGTCGGGCTAGCCAGCCCGCCCGACCATGAACCTTGTTAAATATAGCATAAAACTTCCTTTTGAAGTGGACTACAGAGCTATTTCGGTGGAAATAGGGCTGGGGTCTAGCCCCCAACCCTCGGCGGAACCTATTTCATGCGTCCATGTTGATATAACCATGTATTATGTGTGCACAAAATTTGAATTTTGGGATCAACCCACGGTTCTAGGGATTTTCCATAGGATCCAGACTCTTTAACCGTTAGTGTAATGAATAAAGGTTTAGCCCGGTCGGTCGAGCTAGCCCGCCGACTAGGGGATAAACCTGGAATACACCGTTTTGGAGAGCGTAGGGTTTGGCTACATGGTCGACACCATGCAGTCAAGCACCGTGATCTTAGGGGCTACACCAAACCGTGCACAAAGGGGGATAAAACCGTGAGCACATGGCCCAATCGCATGCGACCAAGCGTCGAGTTTTGGGGGGCCAACGCATACAGTTAAGCACCTGGCCACATGGCAGGTTACCACATGCCCAGGGGCCAACACACTAAGGGGATGCGCCCATAAGTAACATAAAGTGGGTTTTTGACTTTGGTTTATGGATTTTTATTGATTTTATGCCTGTTAATGGAGGATTTGGCCCATTTTTGGGGGATATTGGGCTCTTTTTGAGGCTAGATTTTGAGAGGAAGTTGGGGAATGATAACCAACTCTAGATCTATATAAACTAGGCCTTCTTGAGGCCATGGAGGACATTCAGAGTAGAGTTATGCTGAGGCAAAGCCAAGCCAAAGCCATTTTTATGCAGGGAAGTTGTTGAGGAGGGGACATTTGTGGGCCATTTCTGGGAGCTCTGGTCATCTATTTTGAGTGTCATTTCTTCTGTTGGGTTCTAGAGATATGGGAGAACAAGACCATATCGGTATTGTAGCCTTATGGCACTGCTACGATGTACTTATTGAGACAAAAATAAAGAAGCCTCACCCACTAAGACAAAGGCCTGGAGACGTAGGCGAGATTGTCGAACTCCATTATCACTTCTCTTGTTATGGTTTGATGTTCTTATTGCTTCATTTTAGTTTTGTATAAGTGTTTATGGTTGTGACATATTCTCATATCCTTTTCCTCTTTCATTAAGCTTCTTAATTAGTTAAGTAAAACATGCATAATAACTCAACCACAGTCATTTAAAAGATCAATACCCCAACCCTATTTCCGTCGAAATAGCCCTGTAGTCCACTTCAAAAGGAAGTTTTATGCCATAGTTAACAAGGTCCATGGTCGGATGGGCTGGCTAGCCTGACCCCGCTAACATGTTGCTCGGGGGAGAGGTCCAGGGTTCGAGACCTATAACTCACATTTTTTTTTGCAAAGAACCCCCGAACCAATGCCTGGGTGCCACGTGGCAACCCACGTTTGGGCCACGTGGCACCACTCCATACGTCCACTTCCGAGCCACATGTCCAGTGTCGATTGGTCCACCTGTCAGGGCCATACCTGCCACTTGTCTTCCCAGTCATCATTGTACCCTGCCACTTGTTTGCCTGGTCAGCGTCCGTACCTGCCACGTGTCACTGTACGGTAGGGCCATGTGGCACTTGTACGATCATGCCACATGTCACCCTTCTAGTGGTGGCACGTGTCACATTCTAGCTTGTCCATGTCAACTGTAGGGAGCCCATTGTGCCTCTGCCACGTCATGCTGACATCAGCGTTGACTTTTTTGGACTGTTGACTTTTTGTCTGTTTGGCAAAATGATCAGAGTGCGATAACTCTCGCATACGACGTCTGTTTGAGAAAGTAAATATATGGATGGAATCAATGCGATGAGACGGCCACAATGGAATTGGTTTCATCTGATTCCGAGAACTTTCATTTTTGAGCCTTTTCTAGACGTGGGAAACCTCTTGGATCCAATTCTGGATCATAGATATATCCAAATGCATATGCTTCCCGGATGTCCAAGACATATCTAGATTCGGATGCTTCTCGAATGTCTTAGATTCCATATATATGCAAATACATGTGTGTATCATTTATTTTGTTTGGTTTTTTATTTTTATTATTTTAATTTTATTTATTTTAGATTTTTTATGATGATTTGACATCCGAACATATCTTATTTTGGTGCATTTGAAACTTCTCGAATCTCCGGATTCGTAGTTTACCATATTGTTGCTTGAGTTTTCTGGAGTTAAACTGTGTCTAAAATATTGACTAAAGCTCAAGCAACATTATGACTAACTATGAAAACCTACACACTCAATTTATTATTTTATTTTGCATTTTTTATTGTTATATAAGTTATGTCTGTAATCGTGACCAAAAGTTAACTTTAAACGGGGTGGCAGGTGTGGGAGGGGTCATCCTTGACCCCAGGGGAAATAATGAGATCAACTATGCATGGAGTCTAGGTATTGCCCCCAATAACCAAGTTGAAGAATATGCCCTTCTCCAAGATGTTTGGTTTGCCAAGGAGAGACAGATCCAAAACCTTGTCATTTTGGGTGACTCTCTGAACACAATCCGAAGTTTTGTAAAAGAAACCACACTGAGGGATGTTCAACTAAGTAACATTGTCAAAAAAATCATGCACATTCTGAAGGATATTCCACACATCACAATTCGACACATATTAAGGGAGAATAATGGATTGGTTGATGCACAAGACAACCTAGCCACATTGGCATCCATAGGGGATATTCAGATCAATGGGAGATTATCCCACCTCCATATTCCACAGTAAATGCACATCACATAGGATTTCATGCAGTCTATTTGGGAGACACACCTGGATAGGGTGAAAGATGTCAGGACAACAACGCACTCTGCTCTCGCACATAAGAAGCACACAAGGATCAACATATTAAACCTCAAGTACCCTCATCTCACTACCAAGATGAGATATTGTACTCTAAGTTCACTGAATTTGTTATGTCGGTGAAGAAGCAATGTGTGAGAGAAGTGGTAGAAGTGATGGAATCAGGGCCTGATGGATTGTCCAGACAGCTATGCCACTTAATTAAAATTATGAAGGTTCATGGAATTCAGTTTGTGTGTGAGATATTTCCTTTTTTATGCAACCCTTATGCCGAGATTTTGAAGGATTGGTGCATGAATTTTCACTTGCTCAAGAAGTTGTCAGGTCAGAAAGCTCAGCTTGCCTATTTACTCTCTACACAATATTCTAAGGAATGAACAAAAAATAGGTATATACAAGTGTGTGTTGGAAGATCTTGTCCCTTTGACGAGATTCTATAAGAAAGGCACGAAAACTGGTGTATGACAATGAAGATTTTGGGTTTGTCAACCTTGCTTGCTTGGATTAATAACATCCATCACTCAGGAAGAAGAATTGGGATTGGTGATCCTATGGTGCTTGAAGGTGGGTTCAGTTCTAGAGAATTTTTTCTATCAGACCTTGTTCATTTGGGCCCTTGGTGCATTCTTCCATTTGGCTTTTCGACCCATGGCTCCATTCTCTCCATCACCCTATTTGGATTTCTAGACACTCATCATCTGTAGAATCTCAGTATTCGAGAGAAAGTGAATGTTAAGCAATTAGGATATCTTAGTAGGTGGGTCTGGGATTTCTTTCCAGAGACTATCCTTTTGACTTAGGACCAGTAAGGGGGCATCCCAATAATCTCCCCTTGTCTTTCTCGCAAACTCCCACATTAGAATTGGCTCTCTCTGGTTTAAATCCCTCATGGAAAAGATAAGTCCCAAGAATAGGTTGGAAACACTAATGATGTTTGGCATTCCCTCTAGAAACTTCAACTTGCATTCCAAGGTTTATCTACGCAGATCACATACATATTGGACATCCTCATACAACACAGAACAACCACGAGGAAACAACGTGATGAAGTTGATGCAATTTGGTCACAAGTGGAAAGTCTACAGGTTCAGACTACATCGATTCCCATGGAAATAGAGACAGGTCCTTCAGCTAGTGGCTCCTCCCCTTCAGTGGACAGTCCTCTTCTAGACCTGAACATCCCGACAACAGACATGGAAAATGAAGAGATGGACCCCTCGATCAAACCAAGTAGGGTAATTAAATTTTTTCAAGTATGTATGCATTCTAGGCATCTTTTTAGAATAATCAAGAAAGAGAATCAAGATTTTGAAATAGTTGAAGGACAAAGACATGACATGTGTTACTGAGAAAGAACATAGAGGATGGTGTTTCTTTAAGGGGTTGGGGATTGTAACACCCTTGTTTTCACCAGTATGTAATTAATCATTAATTATGATTACCATGTTATGGGATGTGTACAATGTAAATGTATTATTGTTTAGATTGCCAACGACTGAATGCGGGGTGAAGCCTTGAATTACTGGCCATGATATCACTAGAGGAAAGAATGGGAAAACTATAATAGATGGTTCATTATGTCAAATGACCCCGAATTTCCCTTGTTGGGAATAATAAACCCCCTCCGGATCCCAAGAAGAGGAATCAATTAATGAAGAAAGGACCGGCGGTTGAATAATCAACCACCCCCATGAATGGAAGCATGGTCTAGCCGAGGATACAGGGGGGTTGTCAACCCGAAGTACCACAGAGTCCTGCAGACCCAGGTTGAACCAAGTTTCCTTCTGACATAAGGAATAAGACAGGTCCATAACCTTCCAAGGAGAATACAGGCGAGGCCATACAAGGAGAAGGCATGTTGAGGAGAGGTTCACGTGTGAGGCTCTATAGAGAGAAGGAGAGACACCAGACAAGAGCGCATGCACATAAGGGAACACGTAACCTGGATATGCAGAAGGAAAGAGAAAGGTCATGAGTTTGATGCAGAGGAAGCATCTGATAAACCTCGCAGGTTGCTCTGAAAAAGAGAGGATCTTTGAGAAACAATATAAATTTTCCTGATGATATCATGGCTTGGCACGAGGGTGGCCAGAGTGCTAAGAGTGAATGCCGCTGAGCCCCTGAGCCTATGGCTGGGTAGAAAGGCGCACACCCACAATTAGTTAGTTGGCTGCAACCTGTAATAGATAAGTATTCTCATATCCTATGCAATTGAACTATAACTGTAAATTAAAGTTGGATATCTTATGAATGTTTCAAGTATGTGCATGTTTGCTTGATGATTAGACTATGTCCCTTTATCTTTGCCTGATTGTGTATTTAAGCAAGCAAGGAACTATATGGTTTGTACACGTAAATGCTTGAGCCCTGTAGAGGCTCAAGTTTAAGCAAATGAACTATGAGTTCAACAACCTTAGGCATGGTTTCTCGTATGCATGTCAACACTCCCAGCTATTTTGAGTCTCCTAGGAGAAGGAGTCTGTTAAGCATAGGAGAAAGAGCACAAAGCACGTGCCAACACCTAAGTCTTTCAGAACTAACAAAGCTCAAGATGGATAATGAGATTTAAGTCTCGAAAGGGAAGATCCTTTCATTTGGAAGACGAGCGGATGAGATCCATTCAGGAGGATCCAAGGTCTGTCACGACCATTGGATTTGGCGAAGGAGTGTAGGTGTTAACTCCTCGACTCCTTCAGTCTTCTTGAGTTCAGAGAATTTTGGTATTGTCGTAAGGGAGACGGATCCTCCGAAGTCTCGGAGCCTGAAGTTAATCTGGGCCGTAGATCTGAGGATTCCTGTGAACTATTCCAACCATCAGATATACGATATAGTCAACCCAATGTTGACCACTTCAGGTGATCCAGAGTGTTTTAACGTCAAAACCCCCGAAGGATGGATTAGCAAAGTAATGTGGACTATGGATCTATTGATCCTTCGCGACCCCTCTTTGCTGGTCGATCGAGGGAATGCGTGTGTCATGTCGAGAACACGCGGGGATCCACATGTCGAGTGACGACGTTGCCATGGGTGTAGGACAGGTGGCAAGAGATTATGAGGTCCGAAGGTTTGACACTTCGCAGGAATTTGGACAAGAGTCTTCAAAGTGTGAAGACTCTCGAAGTCACAACCAGTGGACTAAATCCCAGTCGTCAATATACAGGGGACGTGTGGCATTAGATCCTTTAGTCCGGAGACTTGGCACTTCGGGGGACTCGAGATGTGGTGAGTTGATAAGCTTCGAAGCCTAGATTTGTGAAGTAACAAGAATCGTATATCTATGGATCTACATGGACAGATCTAGACCGTGAGATCTGAAGGACGTTAGAAGGTTGTTTTTCAAGGGTTGGCATGCCTCACTGACGTCATCCAAGGTGATGTGGACACACAACTAAGGTGCCACGTGTCACTGGGATATGGACGTTTTGCAGACCCCTTATACCTATTAGTAAGTGACATGTGTCACCCACTGATGAGGACATGTCTTACCCCTAGCCCTTGCAACGCGTCAATGACGACGTTCAATGTAGCATGTTGAATGTCAAACACTGACATTCAACGTAGAATGTCGAGCATCGATCGTTGAAAGGTCTATCCCATGTGGAGAGATTTAGGGACTCCGTAAGGTCTCGTGCGTAGACAACAAAGGGATGCTCAACGACAAATGTTGAATTATCCTTAGGCGCATGCCTTAACCAAGAGGAAGATCCACCGTCGGATTTAATGGGGAATGGATCTCCATCATAGATACAATAGCGTTGGGAGTTCCGAGGCATTGAGGAATTCTGGATGGTATGTATGAGGTGCATGCTACGCGGCCCCTGACTAATAACATTTGAAGAGGGTGATGGCGTGTCATGCCATCCAGGTTCACCCACCAATCGTTCACAGATCGATGGTTCATAGTGATTGCTGAACCTGAATGTGCTCACTCTTTATTGGAGAGATCAATATCAACAATCTGAAAAATGTTCACCCGACTCTTTTTTAATCGTGGTTGTTGAAAATCCATCCCGACGAGATCAATAGCATTGGTTGATTACATACCGTGAAATAGTATGTCCATCAATTTCTCCTTCTCGCTATGTAATGATTCCTGACCGTCGATCTAATCGAACGGTTGGTGTTTGATCCGTTAACTCTAGTGGATCTTTAAGTTGATATGACGACTGAGATTGGTTTTCCCTTCGATAAATGCCTCACATTCACCTCCTCTATCAGGTTCTTGATTAACCTGATTCGATCAGGGTTTTCTTCCTCGATCTTCACGATCTCAATCTGTAGCCGATCAAATGGATTTTTACAATATTGCGCTTGCAGTCTATCTAAAGGAGAGTTATAACCTTGATTTGGGAATATAAAACATTTGTTTTCAAAATTTAATCTAGGATTCTTATATACATGTATAAGTTTGTAGCTCACTGCTTAATTCTCGGCAGTCATTAAAGTTGTGACTCTGTCCTCCTAAAATAGTCCTCACACAGTTTCTCCATAGGAGACCCATCCAGCATGCAACTTCCTTATTGCATATCCATCACTATCTATGTTGGTCTCAACCTTGAGTTAACTTCAATTATTAACCAAATATTCCATAAGGAATATAAACATGCATCTTTGTCATGCATCCAAATTATGTATCCACACATATTCTGGTTTTGTTACTTACATCCATGATGTACTTAACTATATGCATACTCATAAGCCTGTGTGTAGCTACCCTAGGTGTATTTTTCATCTCACATACATATTTTCATTAAAATCATTTAACTCATGATTGTTCACACTCATTCTCATGTGCTCTTCAAAGGCATAATGCTTGTTCCCTTACTCTTCCATAATGCTTGTTCCCTTACTCATTCACTCTATATTTCTACAGCTTTGTTTATCAGCTTGATTAGAAAAACCTTGCTCAACAATTCCTATACCCAGAAACAAAATTCGTTTCTCAGTTCCCTTTGAAATTCGAGCGTTGTGCATGCTCTCCCTTTTCAGAGAATGGTCACCAAACCCATTCCTTTGATGGTGAGGGATTATACACATATACAAGGTTTAATCCTTCATTAAAGAAGTAAGTATTATTGCTATAGATCCTTTCAATCCATTCACATCCAATTCTTTCTATTAGTTCCCATCAACATAATCCCACTCCTGTAGTATCAACTATCATTTCCCAAAGAAATGATAAGCTTCGTTTGCCACAAACTAGCATGATTCAATCTCGTTGGGTAAAATCCCAACTAAATTTTAATCTACATACTTCAATGAACTTGTGGAGATAACTTCCATGCGACAATGATACTCTTCGTAGGCTCATGTTAGCCTAGCCTTTCGACTATTCTCCAGCCTATCTAGGCCTGTGTCTGAATCACGCTCTGCTAGATAGGCTATGGTAGTACACCCTCTCCCTTAAAAATTTTCTAATAATATTTTTATGTGACTTGTGCATGAGCCCAAGCAGGCCAAGTGTTGTTGCCATGCTCTGATACCAATCTGTAAGACACCTGACCCCTAAATACTCCTTTAAGGGGTGGGACATCATAATTTTGTTTTTCCTAACTACCTCAAATCCTAATTTTGG
>JASDQU010244797.1:95664-136846 GCA_032191745.1 Picea mariana | reverse complement strand
CATAAGATTCCTTTAAGGTTTTCTTATATATATTTTTAAATTGGGGATACATGTCGGTGGACCTACCTTGTGGGGTAAGAGGAGGGAATAATGCAAATCCCATCTAGAGTTACCCTCTTTAGTCTGGATTTTTTTTACAGTGGGAATTAAAATTTTCAAAGGCGTGTATAACTTCATAAAAAGTAAGTGAGTTGTATTAAGGACTTAATATTTGGTAAGAGGATTTACCGCATAATTTTTTAGGATAGAATCAATGATATAATTTTTGTAATTTATTTTAAATTCAACGCTATTTTCAAAAGGATTAGTGGAAGATTTATTATTATAAAAAAATCATGTTTTTATAGATTTTTAAGCTTTGTTGTTTACAAATAAATGATTGATGTATTTCAATTCAAATAGTGTAATCTCATGAATGGTGCCTTGACAATCCCGTGAATAGTGGCTTGTTGGGTCAATGAAAGTGAGACATTGTTAATGCTCCCAAAAGGTTCAAGTCTCAACAATGACACACTTGTGCTTGTGCTCATGTTTTTTTTAAACATAAATGGATACTTTTTATATAAAAAGGGGGTTGCAGTGATACCATCCAATAAATTAATACAAAATATATATAGCAAAGCTAAGTGAAAAACTTCACAATTTTTCAAATTTCAACAAAATTGCTCCCTCTCTTTCATGCCCTTGAGGTTCTTGCCCTAGAGCTAATTACTTTCCTTGTGTAAAGCCTTACATATTGTCCTACTAAAAAAATATCTCACAAAACATAACGCATATCAAAGATTTTTGTTTCCATATTCGATGTGGGCATTCTTCTTGCTTCCAAATTTTGATGAGATATTGGTTGAATTTTCTCTCCTTGCTTGCTCACCTCCTTTTTGAACATTGTCTTCTTCCATGCCTGCAATTTGGCCCAAATTATATGACCTAATAGATAAAATAAGGGGAACTCTGTGGGGACACCTCTCCTAATTTCCTCATATCCAAGACGTTGTTCCAGTTCCAATTTTGAGATTCTCTCACGTAGGTTTATGAATTTTGCTTCCATTTCTTCTTGTTTATTATTGTTGCTTTCCACAATAAGTTCCATTTGAATTTGCTTGCCCTTAAACTTCTATGTTGAAACCTTTAGTTTGATCAACTGCCTCTGAATTGCTTGCTTGTCTCTTGAATTTTCTTATACCCAATCTTTTCTCCACCCTTTCCAAATTTTCCTGACATAATAGGAAAGACACTCTTGAGCTTCCTCATAATGTCTTTTGCATCTTTGAGGGCCTTTGCACAAGTCAATGATTTTATAGTAGACATATCTTTTGGGATGCTCATGAGTATTATCCATATTCTCTTTTCTGAAATGATGCACTCTAAAATGCTTCCAAACCCACAAAAACAAACAACGTTTGATGCCTCTCAAGTCCCACTACAATGTGTTAATTCTAGACTCTCTGATTCATTGCCATACCCGAAGATATAGGCATGGATTTATGCTTCTCAAATGGAAGGTGACAATAATAGTTGGAGGGAATGTAACACATATTACAATAGACATTATCATACATGTTGTGAGTTATCCCATATGGACAGGGAATAAATGAGTGAGGTCATGCAACAACATGTGAGAAGGCGCACAGATATATGGAACCATTAATGAGTCATTAACGATTGTTACCATGAATTTCCACTTGTTCTTTGATGTGGATTGTATTATTCCTTGCCTATTGCTTATGTTGTGAGTCTTGGAATATTAAAATAATTATGAACTTCCCCTTTTAATTTCAAAATGCCTACTTGTAATGAGCTTTCCTCATTTTCCATTACATTTGTTTTGGTATTGTGCGAACATAGGACATGGAAGAATGAAACAGATTCAAGACTTTATGCCATCCTCTTAACTCTTTGGAGAATTCTACTCAATTGGATTTCTAGAGGCAATGAATGATTAACCATATGTCAAAAAATAACCAAGGAGTCCCCTATCACTGAGGCTTTTTTTTATTCCCATTTTATTTAGAAACATCATCCCTTGTAGAAAAGCCAACACTTCAACATGATTATTAGTGGTCTCACCTAGTCCCCATGTAAAGGATTCTTCTTGGTTTCCTTCAAGGTCAAGGATTTCCCCCCAAGTTTCCTACTACCCCTACTTGTGCTCATGTTAGTTGTAAACTTGTACTTGTGATAGTGATAGGGGCCAAGTGCGAGCACTAAGCATCTTTGGCGGAATAGATACCCCTCACTTGTAGCCTCATAGCCAAAGGATTCCAATTGGAATGCTATTAGTTGTACCCAATCCTATGTGGAGTTAGGCACACAGCTAGTCATATCATGATAAGTGTAAGCCAACCAAAAAACTTAAAAAAATAAAACAATGCAATCCTACTTCCAAAATCATCTACTTAGCTAAACCGAATAAATAAAATTTAGAAAGCCCTAACCAAGTCTGCAGAGGAATTTTTTGCCTGGTCTCTTGAGCTATGAGCGTTCACCCTTGAATCTTGTCTAACAAAAAAGGAAATCACTTCCTCTCTCAATTGTTTTAATAATACCTTCCTCTATCTTCTTTGTTAATTATGTTAAAACAATTAAGCATGGTGGTCTATGCTAAGTCTAATATAGTCACCAATGTGTAAACTAACAACACGCCACAATACCAATCTTTGGACCAAGGGAGTACAACTTAACTAAGTTTATTCCTCTATTGCTAATAACTTAACCATTATTGGATGAAAGAGCTTAACTAACTTTTGGTTAGTATTCAAAACTAGGCCATTTGAAAATTGTCATAATTGAAACTAAACAAACAACAATAACATACTTAACACATTGAGCAATAATAGTAATGAATGGTACACAATACTACAAATAATTTGAATGCAATCAACAATAATCAATCAATTTAAATCTAATAACGTAATGTTAAGTAAATGATTAAATGAAAAAGCACAACATGATATCCATGTATTGTTTGCTTGAACCAATCTTGAATGTTAGATCCAAAGGATAAAATCACACAAGAAAACCATGGACACACTTTTTAAGTGTGGAAACTTGCGTAGTGAGAGGAAACCCATTGCAAAAAGAGGAAAAATTACTTAGCCAAGATAGTCAAGAGTACAAGATTAATTCATGGATCGTTGAAAAATATAATAGTGTCCAATTTCTGGCAACTCTAAGTAATAAAAAGAAAGATCAACTTTGATCACTAGGTCAATCCCCCCTTTAATTGACCTAGTTTGATTAAAAATAACTACATTTCATTACACAATGCTCATAAAAATGTTCACACCCAACAATCCTCGATAGAGTGCCCTAGCCTACTTAAGACACGTGTCATAGAGCATTTCTACAATCTCTTTCATCTTACTTGACACCTACTATGCGTTGTGCAACCTCCCCCTTGTTGATTCCATATGTTGCTTAATTTTCTCTTCTTTACAACTTCCATTGAGGACTTCAATTGTTAGGAACATGGCTCTAGTTAGGCATGTTGCGCCCACAACAACTTTCCCTTCATTTTGAACAAAAATAAGGGTCCCCCCTATTAAAACTTGAAACTGCTTACTATTTTTACTTTAGCCTTAAGTCTTGACCCGAGGTTTTATGGTTGTACAGGTTACTATTTTGTTATGATGATTATTATTGGATTTCTCATTTTTCTAATATTTCCTGTTTCTGTGTTGGATAGGATAAAGTTTTGATTTTCTTTTCTTTTGAATTCATTTCTCGAATATGTTTATGAAGTGTTCCAGTCATCAATCCATTTACCCAAACTCCATTGTAACACACACACTAGTTCACCTTGTGCAGATAAAGGTTCCAAATTTTTGCTTCACTCAGTTCCACCATTTCCTAATTTTGAGGTCGTCGTCATCCTCTACTTGTCAAGAGATTTCTGACAATATAAATTTCATCTCATTCCGAGTCTAGAACACAAAGTTATGGCCACCGATTTTTTTTTACTATCACCGTGTTTTGATGACACGACATATGATGTGTCTCCCAGATCCACCTGTCATAATAGGAATATTTCTTAGTCAACATGGGCGCCACATGTCATGTGAAGTGTGTTGTGTGCGATATTACTTGACAACTAAGTTGGAAAGGTCTGTTGGTCTGGATCCGAATGTTTCATGAATGTCCCAGATCTTGGTTATACCTGGATCTAGATGCTTCTTGGATGTCTCAAATCTCGGATATATCTGAATCAAGATGCTTCTCGGATGCTTCTCAGATGTCCCATATCCTAGATTGATCTAGAATCGGATAAAACCAATTCCATTGTGATCGGCTCGTCATGTTGATTCCGGCCATATATTTACTTTCTCAAACGTACGTCGTATGCGAGAGTTATCGCACTCTGACCGTTTTTCGAAACAGGCAAAAAGTCAACAGGTCAACATTCCAAAAAAAGTCAATGCTGACGTGGCAGTGTGACACATGGTAGAGGCACAGTGGGCTTCGTACAATTGACATGGATCAGCCAGAATGTGACACATGTCACCACTGGAAGGGTGACACATAGCATGCTCGTACAGGTGCCACGTTGCCCTACCATATGGTGACACGTGAAAGGTACGGATGTTGACCAGCCAGACAAGTGGCAGGGTACAACACTGACTGGGAAGACAAGTGGCATGTATGGCTCTGATAGGTGCACCAATTGACACTGGACACGTGGATCGAAAGTGGATGGATGGAGTGGTGCCACATGGCCCAAACTTGGGCTTCCACGTGGCACTCGGGCATTGGATCAACGATTCTTTGCAAAATTTTTAGTGAGTTATAGGTCTCGAACTCTGGACCTCTATCCCATGCAACGTGTTGACGGGGCGGGCTAGCCCGCCCGCCCGACCATGAACCTTGTTAAATATAGCATAAAACTTCCTTTTGAAGTGGACTACAGGGCTATTTCGACGAAAATAGGGCTGGGGTGTAGCCTCCATCCCTTGGCGGAACCTATTTCATGCGTCCATGCTGATATAACCATGTATTATGTGTGCGCAAAATTTGAAGTTTAGGATCAACCCATGGTTCTGGGGATTTTCCATAGGACCCGGACTCTTTAACCGTTAGTGCAATGAATAAAGGTTTAGCCCGGTCGGTTGAGCTAGCCCGTCGACCAGAGGATAAACCTGGAATACACTGTTCTGGAGAGCGTAGGGTCTGGCCACATGGTCGCCACCATACAGTCAAGCACTGGGATCTTAGGGGCTACACCAAACCGTGCACAAAGGGGGATAAAACCGTGGGCACATGGCTCAATCGCATGCGACCAAGCGTCGAGTTTTGGGGGGCCAATGCATACAGTTAAGCGCCTGGCCACATGGCAGGTTACCACATGCCCAGAGGCCAGAGCACTAGGGGGATGCGCCCATAATTAACATAAAGTGGGTTTTTGACTTTGGTTTATGGATTTTTATTGATTTTATGCCTGTAAATGGAGGATTTGGCCCATTTTTTAGGGATATTGGGCTCTTTTTGAAGCCTAAATTTGAGAGGAAGTTGGGGAATGATAATCAACTCCAGATCTATATAAACCAGGCATTCTTGAGGCCATGGAGGACATTCAAAGTAGAGTTATGCTGAGGCAAAGCCAAGCCAAAGCCATTTTTATGCAGGGAAGTTGTTGAGGAGGGGACATTTGCGGGCCATTTCTGGGAGCTCCGGTCATCTGTTTTGAGTGTCATTTCTTTTGTTGGGTTCTAGAGATATGGGAGAACAAGAACATATCAGTCTTGTATCCTTATGGCACTGCTACGATGTACTTATTGAGACAGAAATAAGGAAGCCTCATCCACTAAGACAAAGGCCCGAAGACGTAGGCGAGATTGCCGAACTTCGTTATCACTTCTCTTGTTATGGTTTTTTGTTCTTATTGCTTCATTTCAGTTCTATATAAGTGTTTATGGTTGTGACATATTCTCATATCTTCTTCCTCTTTCATTAAGATTATTAATTGGTTAAGTAAAACATGCATAATAACTCAACCACAGTCATTTAAAAAATCAAGACCCCAGCCCTATTTCCGTCGAAATAACCCTGTAGTCCACTTCAAAAGGAAGTTTTATGCCATAGTTAACAAGGTCCATGGTCGGGTGGGATGGCTAGCCTGACGCCACCAACATGTTGCTCGGGGGAGAGGTCCAGGGTTTGAGACCTATAACTCACAATTGTTTTTGCAAAGAACCCCCGAACCAATGCTTGAGTGCCACGTGGCACCACTCCATACATCCACTTCTGAGCCATGTGTCCAGTTTCGATTGGTCCACCTGTCAGAGCCATACCTGCCACTTGTCTTCCCAGTCATCATTGTACCCTGCCACTTGTCTGCCTAGTCAACGTCCGTACCTGCCACATGTCATCGTACGGTAGGGCCATGTGGCACTTGTATGATCGTGCCACATGTCACCCTTCTAGTGGTGACACATGTCACATTTTGGCTTATCCATGTCAACTGTACGGAGCCCACTGTGCCTCTGCCACGTCATGCTGACGTTCGCGTTGACTTTTTTTGGACTATTGACCTGTTGACTTTTTGCTTGTTTGGCAAAATGGTCAAAGTGTGATAACTCTCGCATACGATGTCTGTTTGAGAAAGTAAATATATGGATGTAATCAACACGACGAGACGATCACAATGGAATTGGTTTCATTTGATTCCGAGAACTTTCATTTTTGAGCCTTTTCTAGACGTGGGAAGCCTCTTAGATCCAATTCTGGATCATAGATATATCCAAATCCATATGCTTCCCAGATGTCCAGGACATATCTAGATTCAGATGCTTCTCGAATGTCTCAAATTCCATATATATCCGGATACATGCGTGTATCATTTATTTTGTTTGGTTTTTTGTTTTTATTATTTTAATTTTATTTATTTTAGATTTTTTATGATGATTCGACATCCGAACATATCTTATTTTGGTGCATTTGAAACTTCTTGAATCTCCGGATTCGTAGTTTACCATATTGTTGCTTGAGTTTTCTGGAGTTAAACTGTGTCTAAAATATTGACTAAAGCTCAAGCAACATTATGACTAACTATGAAAACCTACACACTCAATTTATTATTTTATTTTATTTTGCATTTTTTATTGTTATTTTAGTTATGTCTGTAATCGTGACCAAAAGTTAACTTTAAACGGGGTGGCTCCAGGGGAAATAATGAGATCAACAATGCATGGCTCTCTCTGGTTTAAATGCCTCATGACAAAGATAAGTCCCAAGAATAGGTTGGAAACACTAATGATGTTTGGCATTCCCTCCATAAACTTCAACTTGCATTCCAAGGTTTATCTACGCAGATCACATACATATTGGACATCCTCATACAACACAGAACAACCACGAGGAAACAACGTGATGAAGTTGACACAATTTGGTCACAAGTGGAAAGTCTACAGGTTCATACTACATCGATTCCCATGGAAATAGAGATAGGTCCTTCAGCTAGTGGCTCCTCCCCTTCAGTGGATAGTCCTCTTCTAGACCTGAACATCCCAACAACAGACATGGAAAATGAAGAGATGGACCCCCCGATCAAACCAAGTAGGGTAATTAAATTTTTTCAAGTATGTATGCATTCTAGGCATCTTTTTTAGAATAATCAAGAAAGAGAATCAATATTTTGAAATAGTTGAAGGACAAAGACATGACATGTGTTACTGAGAAAGAACATTGAGGACGGTGTTTCTTTAAGGGGGAGGGGACTGTAACACCCTGTTTTCGCCAGTTTGTAATTAATCATTAATTATGATTACCATGTTATGGGATGTGTACAATGTAAATGTATTATTGTTTAGATTGCCAACGACTGAATGCGGGGTGAAGCCTTGAAGTACTGGCCATGATATCACTAGAGGAAAGAATGGGAAAACTATAAGAGATGGTTCATTATGTCAAATGACCCCGAATTTCCCTTGTTGGGAATAATAAACCCCCTCAGGATCCCAAGGAGAGGAATCGATTAATGAAGAAAGGACCAGTGGTTGAATAATCAACCACCCCCATGAATGGAAGCATGGTCTGGTCGAGGATACAGGGGGGTTGTCAACCCAAAGTACCACAGAGTCCTGCAGACCTAGGTTGAACAAGGTTTCCTTCTGATAGAAGGAATAAGACAGGTCCATAACCTTTCGAGGAGGATACAGGCGAGGCCATACAAGGAGAAGACACGTCGAGGAGAGGTTCATGTGTGAGGTTCTATAGAGAGAAGGAGAGACACCAGACAAGAGCACCTGCACAGAAGTGAACACGTGACCCGGATATGCAGAAGGAAAGAGAAAGGTCGTGAGTTTGATGCAGAGGAAGCATCTGATAAACCTCGCAGGTTGCTCTGAAAAAGAGAGGATCTCTGAGAAATAGTATAATTTTTCCTGATGATATCATGGCTTGGCACAAGGGTGGCCAGAGTGCTAAGAGTGTGTGCCTCTGAGCCTATGGTTGGGTAGAAAGGCGCACACCCACAATTAGTTAGTTGGTTGCAACCTGTAATAGATAAGTATTCTCATATCCTATGCAATTGAACTGTAACTATAAATTAAAGTTGGATATCTTATGAATGTTTCAAGTATGTGCATGTTTTCTTGATGATTAGACTATGTCCCTTTATCTTTGTCTGATTGTGTATTTAAGAAAGTAAGGAACTATATGGTTTGTACACGTAAATGCTCGATCCCTGTAGTGGCTCAAGTTTAAGCAAATGAACTGTGAGTTCGACAACCTTGGGCATAGTTTCTCATATGCATGTCAACACTCCCAGCTATTTTAAGTCTCCTAGGAGAAGGAGTCTGTTAAGCACAAGAGAAAGAGCGCAAAGCGTGCGCCAACACCTAAGTCTTTCAGAACTAACGAAGCTCAAGATAGATAATGAGATTTAAGTCTCGAAAGGGAAGATCCTTTCGTTTGGAAGACGAGCAGACAAGATCCGTTCGGGAGGATCCAAGGACTGTCATGACCGTTGGATTTGGCGAAGGAGTGCAGGTGTTAACTCCTCAACCCCTTCAGTCTTTGTGAGTTCAGAGAATTTTGGTATTGTCGTAAGGGAGACGGATCCTCCGAAGTCTCTGAGCCTGAAGTTAATATGGGCCGTACATCTGAGGATGCCTGTGAGCTATTCCAACCGTCAAATCTATGATATAGTCAACCCGATGTTGACCACTTCGAGTGATCTGGAGTGTTGTAATGTCAAAACCCCCGAAGGATGGATTAGAAAAGTAATGTGGACCATGGATCTATGGATCCTTTGTGACCCCTCTTGGCCGTTCGAACGAGGGAATGAGTGTGTCACGTCGAGAGCACGCGGGGATCCACGTGTCGAGTGACGACGTTGCCATGGATGGAGGACAAGTGGCAAGAGATTCTGAGGTCCAAAGGCTTGACACTCCGCAGGAATTTGGACGAGAGTCTTCAAAGTGTGAAGACTCTCGAAGTCACAACCAGTGGACTAAATCCCAGTCGTCAATATACAAGGGACGTGTGGCGTCAGATCCTTTAGTTCAGAGACTTGGCACTCTAGGGGACTTGAGATGTGGTGAGTTGATAAGCTTCAAATTCTGGATTTGTGAAGTAACAAGAATCGTAGATCTATGGATCTACGTGGACAGATCTCGACCATGAGATCTGAAGGACGTTAGAAGGTTGTTTTTCTAGGGTTGGCATGGCTCACTAATGTCATCTAGGGTGATGTGGACCCACAACTAAGGTGCCACATGTCACCGGGGCATGGACGTTTTGTAGACCCCTTATGCCTATTAGTACGTGACATGTGTCACCCACTGACAAGGACATGTGTTACCCTTGGCCCTTGCAACGTGTCAACGATGAAGTTCAATGTAGAACGTTGAATATCGAACACTGACATTCAACGTAGAATGTCGAGTGTCGATCGTTGAAAGGTTGATCCCGTGTGGAGAGATTTAGGGACTCCGTAAAGTCTCATGCGTAGACAACAAATGGATGCTCAACATCGAATGTTGAATTATCCTTAGGTGCATGCCTTAACCAAGAGGAAGATCCACCATCAGATTTAATGGGGAATGGATCTCCATCATAGATACAATAGTGTTGGGAGTTCCGGGGCATCGAGGAATTTTGGATGGTATGTATGAGGTGCAT
Source organism: Picea mariana (assembly GCA_032191745.1). NCBI lineage: Eukaryota > Viridiplantae > Streptophyta > Pinopsida > Pinales > Pinaceae > Picea > Picea mariana. Next base: position 126,730 of record JASDQU010244797.1, on the reverse strand, counting down.
GCTATGCGACCCTCGACTAATAACATTTGAAGAGGGTGATGGTGTGTCATGCCATCCAGGTTCACCCACCGATCATTCACAGATCGATGGTTCACAGTGATTGTTGAACCCCAATGTGACTCTTTATCGAAGAGTTCAATCTCAACAATCTGAAAAGTGCTCGCCCGACTCATTTTTAATCATGGTCGTTGAAAATCCATCCCGACGAGATCAACAACGTTGGTTGATTACAGACCGTGAAATAGTATGTCTGTCAATTTCTCCTTCTCACTATCCAATGATTCCTGACTGTCGATCTAATCGAACGATTGGTGTTTCATCTGTTAACTCTAGTAGATCTTTAAGTTGATTTGACGACTGAGATCGGTTTTCCCTCCGATAAACGCCTCGCATTCACATCCTCTATCAGGTTCTTGATTAACCTGATTCGATAAGGGTTTTCTTCCTCGATCTTCACGATCTCGATCTGTAGCCGATCGAAGGGATTTCTACAATATTGCGCTTGCAGAATATCTAAAGGAGAGTTATAACCTTGATTTGGGAACATAAAACATTTGTTTTCAAAATTTAATCTAGGATTCTTATATACATGTATAAGCTTGTAGCTCACTGCTTAATTCTCGGTAGTCATTAAAGTTGTGACTTTGTCCTCCTAAAATAGTCCTCACATAGTTCCTCCATAGGAGACCCCTCCAGCATGCAACTTCCTTATTGCATATCCATCACTATCTGTGTTGGTCTCAACCTTGAGTTAACTTCAATTATTTACCAAATATTCCATAAGGAATATAAACATGCATCTTTGTCATGCATCCAAATTATGTATCCACACATATTCTGGTTTTGTTACTTACATCCATGATGTACTTAACTATATGCATAATCATAAGCCTGTGTGTAGCTACCCTAGGTGTATTTTTCATCTCACATACATCTTTTCATTAAAATCATTTAACTCATGATTGTTCACACTCATTCTCATGTGCTCTTCAAAGGCATAATGCTTGCTCCCTTACTCTTTCATCTATTTATATTGGTTTTTCCTGAGGGAACGGGAAACATTACCCTCAAGCTATCATTCCAAATAGAACTTTCACGACTCTTCAGGATGAATTCAACCATGCATCCATGGTATCCATTAAACTTTGGCAAGTGAAATTATTGCCTCACATTTCACTCATCAAGGAAGTCATATTGCACCTTTTATATGTATATAGGTGTCACTTGCACCTTTAATATCATCCATATCTAATTGGTATTATTATATGTCTTCACGATGTAGGACCTTCCGTCCTGAATCTCGTTTATGCAATTTTTTGTTGCCATTGCATTGTAAACCCCAAAATAGGGGTGCCAGGAATTGATCTGCTCTTTCCTTCATCTTATGGCCCTTTTTCCACATATGAACATTCACGTGACCATATTTTAACACAGAGCGTTAAACCATGTCCTTCTCAACTAGCTCGAAGGACCTCTATCCTCCCTTCGTATGACTGAGAGATATGACCTTGGCTCAACTCCTTGAGTGATAATCGACGGTTTAATTTGACGGTCATGATTAAATCGATCATGAAGATAGATGGCTAGGAAGGATTGCAGAGTCTCGACTAGCACGATGTCTAAACTCGTCGTCGAGTTCTGCAATGGGAGATGCACGTTGGTAGATGGATCAATGTGATCCGTTGATTTGTTTACGGGTGATGATCGACGATTGTTGGGGATTGCGGAACCGTAACCTGTGCGATCGTTAACTCGACCCTTTGATCCCGCAATCGCTCCTTGTCGTTGATCTTCCCTTGCTAAGATCCGACGGTCGGGACTTAATCAGATGTTGATCCGACAGTCCTCCTATGCAACTCACAGATCTAACGGCTTGATTTCATCCTTCGACGGTCACGATATATTCTTTCCTTAAATCGATGGCTCACGTAGCTTACTTACCTTACTACAACATGTTTTACGCAGAGGTATATATAAATTCAAAGATATATCAATCATACATATCTTGAGACTTATTATAACAACTTCCACAGAGACTTCACCTACCAACACACATCGTAACCCGAATAATAGTGGTTTAACTCATCATGAACAAAGACTTCTTTAGGTTAAGCTCAGAATAGAGCTTTCTTCTATTATATTATCTCAATGAACTATACATAAGTTACATAAGGCTCTAAATGTCTTTTCCAACATGAAGCATTTAATAATTCATCCTCTCTACTCTAATTACTCTCTATTGGTCTATTTTCTACCTTTTTGGCCTGATTAACATTCCTTTTTGGCCAACCTCAATGCCTATAAGGCTTACAATAATATATTAAAGGGCTTTTGAACTGTTAACTATTCACATCCACAGTTAACTCAATCAATCTCCTAAGGATCTCTCTAATCCCCAAATCTCTCCAAATATCACTAAGATCTCTCAACAAACCAATTCTCACTCACTCACGTCCTCATACACATGGACATATCAGACTTCCAGATCCTCCTTCCAAGGATATTGCTACCATCCTTATGACAAGCCTCATAGGGACACTCAACATTGAGCTTCCCTCTCAGTTGAGAGCTTGTAGTCATTCACATGATATCCACCTGGAAAATTAACAGACATAGTCATAACTATGTTTCCCTTTCTATGCGATAACAACTAGCAAGAAAACACTCTTGCCTCAACTTTCATAAAAACATTTCCCACTCATACATACAGTCTGAGAAATTATAACCATGCCCAAGGTAATAAAACAACCAATCTCGCTTCCAACTGGTCTTGATCAACAGACCTTCCGATCAAGGAAATCCTTTTCTAGATTCCCTTCACTAGGGTCCAACTATATCTATATGGCTACCATCCGCTACTGGATGTCAATATGACCCATTGGGTTTCTATAACTTCCCCAACACTTCCTTTACCACATTCAAGATCGACATTTAATCAACCATTTTACCTTATTTTTAATAAATTTTAATGTCAAATAACATTTGGACTATTCCCTTAAAGCCCAAATACAATTTCGAATTATTTTACTTACTAAGTATTCTAGTTCAGAACTCCAAAGTATATTTAGGTCATAATCAATCTTAACCATTACACCTATAATTCTTCCTTCTATTTAGAAACAGTCATGGACAGAGGTCACTCTCCTCCTCCCACAAGAATTCTGGCAGACTAGTTTCCTATCCACCAAGCAAGGGAGGCTGTTGTGATTTCTCACTCATTCACTCTATATTTCTACAGCTCCGTTTATCAGCTTGATTAGAAAAACCTTGCCCAAAAATTCCTATACCCATAAACAAAATTCGTTTCTCAGTTCCCTTTGAAATTCGAGAGCTCTGCATGCTCTCCCTTTTCAGAGAATGATCACCAAACTTATTCCTCTGATGGTGAGGAATTATACACATATACAAGGTTTAATCCTTCATTAAAGAAGTAATTATTACTGCTACGGATCCTTTCAATCCATTCACATCCAATTCTTGCTATTAGTTCCCATCAACATAATCCCACTCCTGTAGTATCAACTATCATTTCCCAAAGAAATGATAAGCTTCGTTTTCCACAGATTAGCATGATTCAATCTCATTGGGTAAAATACCAACTAAATTTTAATCTACATCTTTCAATGAACTTGTGGAGATAACTTCCATGCGACAATGATACTCTTAGCAGGCTCATGTTAGCCTAGCCTTTCGACTGTTCTCCAGCCTATCTAGGCCCGTGTCTGAATCATGCTCTGCTAGATAGGGTATGGTAGTACACCCTCTCCCTTAAAATTTTTCTAATACTATTTTTATGTGACTTGTGCATGAGCCCAAGCAAGCCAAGTGTTGTTTCCATGATTTGATACCAATTTGTAAGACACTTGACCCCTAAATACTCCTTTAATGGGTGGGACATCATAATTTTGTTTTTCCTAACTATCTCAAATCCTAATTCTGGGATCTCCAATGGCTACTGCTCACAACAATCTTTCTAGCGGTCACCACCACACTAAAATATGAGTTCTGGTTTGCAATTTATTACCTCCCAAAGCTCTTTGGACGTTATTAGTCAAGGGATACATAGCATCCACCTCATACATACCATCCAGAATTCTCTAATGCCCCGGAACTCCCAACGCTACTGTATCTATGGTGGAGATCCATTCCCCATTAAATCCGACGATGGATATTCCTCCTGGTTAAGGCATGTGCCTAAGGATAATTCGACATTCGACGCTGATCATCCCTTTGTTGTCTAAGCACGAGACCTTCCAGAGTCTCGAAATCTCTCCACGTGGCCTCGACCATTCGAAGATCGACGCTTGCTTTTCTAAGTTGAACGTCGGTGTTCGGTATTTAGTGTTCTACGTTGAACGTTAGAGTTCGGGATTCTACGTTGAACATCAACGTTCAAAGTTCGACGTTCTACGTTGAACATCAGTGTTCGCCAGTCTACGTTGAACATCGACGTTCAACATTCTATGGACTCGTGGACGGTCCTTCCTCACATCTACACTCTAGTGTTATTCTGGATGCTTCCAAGAGTTGTTGCAATTGTGTTAATTGTTCCTACACTTGCTGATGCATTTCTTCTTGCTTGCATGACGCTTGCTCAATTGCTTCTTCTGTGACATCCATGACCTGATAACCGATTCAGTCAATGTCATCATCTGTTAGAGTATAGCTAGTCGATACTCTGTGGGCTTTCCTCTTTTTACACAGAGATATTCTCATCCCCTTACCCTTGTATTTCCTTTTCTATCCTACCATTGGGCCTGTTTCCTACGCATCTTTTGTATCTCTGCCCTAGTCATCGCTCTGTCCATCACCTTGTCCATTTGCGTCATTGTTATAGTGTTCTGTCTATATTTCATCAGTTGGAATTTTCCAATCTGGATCCCAATCTTGCATAATTAGTTGTATATCTTCTTCGATGATCTTATACTTCATCTGGGACCATTCTTCTCTCAAATCCTTCTTCTCCTGTACACACATATGGTGTCGGTCTAGCTTGAATCACACAACGGGGGTATATGCGTCTACTAGTTGTTGTGAAATTTATGGTGTATTCTTGATGCAGTGTTGAATCCTTTCATCGTACAGGAATAACTCAACATTGGTGTCGATCTATCTTGTTTTATTAGTTGTGTACTAGAAGTTATGGTACTTAGCCACTAAACATGGCTTACGTCAAAGTCCAAGAATTGTGCGTCCTACGGTTCTTCCCATGCTGTGAATGCAATCAAAATTAGTAACCATGGATAATGGAACTCCATGTTCCTATCCTATGCTTTTGCGCAGTCAAGGAGGAATTGGTTCAATAAATAAGGCGCCTAGCTCATGGAAGTCCCTTCGATGCACTTCTTTGTCGCAACTATCAGTCGTGCTGGTACTTGATCTCTTCTTCACTTCCTGGGTAGTTTCATGCCAATGGATGTGTTTCAAGCCTTGCAGTTGGGTCACATATGCTCGACACATCCAATATGGGCACCCCTCGAACTGTATGAAATGTTTTCTGCATTATCTATGACAGATCCCTGTCAATTTTCTTGTCTGCAAACAATGAGTTTGGATCTTGTCCTTATTTTGGTAATCTTGTGATCCTTGCAATCAAGTTTGTATCTATCGAAATTCGCTTGTATAGCCACACGTATTCTCCATGCACCCAAGTTAAGAGCAACTTGACGCATGCATTTACCTTTTTGCTCCAGCCAAAATGAGGGATGTTGAACAGGTATAGTATGCTTGCTCGCTCCAATCCTCTTTGCAATGCCTTTGGCACAAGTATGCTCTAGTTCGTTGTTGGGTTTGTCCTCAACTCTAAGTAGTGGTGCAACGCAAGTACAGGGAACTTCCTCATGTCTGTAATGTCATGGTTTGCATATTTGAGTTGTGACACACTCTGTACCATGTATTCATCCACAATAACCCCTTCTAGGATGTCGGTCATCACCAAATCATAGTGGGAGTCTTCTACAATGTTACTGGTGGGGCATTTTCCTTCCTTGGCGAGATGTAGTCTCGGGAAAACCTCGGCTCTGACGATGATGATCCTGGGGTCTCCTCAACCTTTGGTTCTAGCAGTTGTGCTCGTGTTCGAAATTTATTTGGCACGGGTTCTGCTGCTTTTGGTGGTGCCATTTATGTAACCTGGTTACCAGTGACAACCTGCTTCAGCTCTAGGGTTTTTCTCAGTGTTGTTATGCATTTCTCGGCTCTCTGTTACTTGCATGCAACTCTAAGTTACAATAACCAATGCTTGTCGACCTTTCATGACTTTTGTGCCCCTCCACTAGTTGTCCATGTCCCTTCGGCCTGAATTAATTGTCCAGTCTGCCAGTGGTACGATGAATGCCTAATTTATTGTTTCTTTATTTCCATATCTTATGCTGGATTTGTTCCTCGTACTACTAATCTGTCACGATTCCTGGTGGTGCCTTCTATTTATGACTACGCCTTTTCAATATGTTTTGTTATTTATGACTTTCTAACTGTTGTTTCTATGCTTTAATTCCCTTAACGGTCTTGTCTCGTGCTTGGATTTTTCATAAACTTAATTGCCATGGTTTCATTCCTGTTATCTATGCTATAGTCTCTATTTTTGTATGACACTTATTTCTTATTGTTTTCCGACTTTTTATTTGTTTTCTTCCTTTTTCTATTCTTTTTTTTGTTTGTCTTTTTGTGTTTTATCTCCCTACTATAGAACAACTACTATGATACATGTGTTCTTGCGCATTTCAAATCAATGCGCAGACGATCGACCGTCTCTATAGAGTTTCAGTCGACTTCCATTTACCCTTCCTCCCAAGGTTTCTCCACTTAATGTTTCCAACTATGCAGCACCTGCCTCTGTCACATGCTGAATCACATAAGGTCCTAACCAATGCATTCGAAACTTCCCTGGATGTTGCATGAACTTACTGTTGTATAGTAATACTAAGTCCACCACTTGAATTTTTTTTTGTTTAATATGTCTATCATTCCATGCCTTCTCTCTTGCCTTCTGAACTTGCTAATGGAAACCTGCGATAAATCAATCTTTTTCAAGTTGTACTAACTGTGATAATATCTCCTCCAATGCGCCAGAATCTGAAAGATCATTCATTATTGCCATGCATAGGCTAGATAGAATAAACTCCATCAGCATCAATGCTTCTTGGCCATAGACCAACCTAAAAGGTGTCTGCTCTGTCAAATTTTTGCTTGTAGTTTTGTAGGCCCATAAAACAACAGGAACCCTTAAGTCCCATTCATCTCTCCCTATGTTGTAGATCTTTGTCAAAGAATTCTATAAAATTTTATTAAATGCTTCTACTGTCCCATTGGCATAAGGATGATACAGGGTAATCTTCTGATGATGAATTTGAAATTCCTCAGTCAAGGCTACAATTTCAAGAAGTGTGTTCCTTGACCAATGAGTAATGTGCATGGACATCCAAATCGTGTGACTATATTCTCAAATAGAAACCACGCAGCAATATTTGCGGTGTAGTCTATGACATCACTGCTATCTTGGCAGGATCCACTAATAAGCCTTGTTTACAAATCACATGGCCCAACAAAATTCCAAACGACGCCTAAAAAATACGCTTCAAATTTAGCGAAATCTGACATTGTCTACACCTATCCAACATTAACCAAAGTACTTCTATGTGATCCTTCATTAGACAAAACATGGTCCAATCATCTAAGTATTCTTCAATGAACTTATGAATAAATTCCTTAAAAGTTGCAACCACAACTCTTGAAAAAACTGCAGGTGCATTCTTCAATCCAAAGGGCATCATTGTGTATTGATAACTTCCGCACTCTATTGCAAAAGTAGTATTATACCTGTCTTCTTGCGCAATTTTGATATGATGGTACCCTGAGAATCCATCTGTGAAAGAATAAGCCTCTTGCCCCCCTACATTCTCCAGTACCTCATCTATGAATGGTGTTGGGAATGGATCATGTAGACATGCATCATTCAACTTCCTCATATCTACGCAAATCTTGATTCCTCATGTTTTCTTATCATGTACTACCACTGGACTTATCCACTCTGATTTCACCACCGATTCAATGATCCATGCGTCCAACATCCTGTCTATTTCTACTTTCACCTTCTCTTTGTACTTCAGATTTAATCTATAGTGTCTTTGTCGCACTGGTTTAGCACCTGGTTTCAAACGGATCTTCATCTCTCCTAATTCCCTAGTTATCCCCTTCATTTCTAAGAATGTAATTATGAATAGATCTTGATACTTGCGCAATAGATCTACAGTTGTCTAAACTATTTCATCACTCTAGTAATCGTCTATCTATGCAAACTTTGGATTCTCTTCCGTCCCAATGTTTACTTTTCATGTTTTTTTTGTTGTGTATATGCAACAGATTCAAGCTCTGGCCCTTCTACTGCATGCTCTCCCTAGGTTTCGTATATTGGCACATTTCTTGGATGTTCCTCATCATTTTCTTCTTTAGCAACATTGTAACACTCCAACAATTCATGAACAATCATGGAAGCTCTGTGTGCACTATACACTGGTACCACCTCCATCGGCCCTTCTTCTGAGAAGATCTTGGTTTGAATGGCCTGTAATGTTGCAACTACTAGTGGAGATTTGTGTTCAAAAGTAAATGTTACATTGAACCTTTAAACCAGCTTGTCCAAACTTGTTTTCTCTCTATGCATTTCCAGTTCTAAATACTAGTTCTTTGGAATTGTATCCAGGGTATGTATAAACCTGTGTATCGTTTCCTCCTTCGGTGTCGAACTCCATCTGTTTTTGCACTGCTCCACATGCTTTGTTGGGTTACTTATCCCTATATACTTCTACGCATTATTCTCTAACTTAGTATCGAGACTTACGTTCATTAGTCTCTGACACTGCAACCAGTCTTCCATCCCCTCTTTATGTGCAGGACAACATCTAGTGCCAACAACCTTTTTTGTTCGGGTACGTGCAACTCAAATGCCTTTACAAACAAGCTTATGTCTGTCAATCCATCATACATGGGTGGATCACATAACTTTGTTCCAATCCAGCGCAATGATCCAGTTACGCGTGCACATCGTCTAGTTGATACTTCATGCATCCTCTGTTGCTAATGTTCTAGACCTTCCTCTAAATCTTATGCACGTGAACTAATACTTCTCCAACTTAGTGCACCATTTGTAGTGGGGTTAACATAATCATCCATGCGCACAGTCATATTATACAAGTTGTCAATTTCATTCCCTCTTGCTGGCTCTATGTACCTCTTCCCTTCCATTGGATCCAATGGTGCAATGACCTTCAAGTCTCCTACCTCAAATATCATTTCCCTCCTCTTCAAATTAATAATTGCCTGATTATCAAATGCCCATTCAAGTCCCATCAGTGTTGTATATGGTTCACTATCATCCACGATCTCAATGACTAAAAGTATGCTACTCTAGGCACTCCATCTATATTCACAGGTACTCCTGTGAATTGGCCAATTGGTATTATCTTATGTTGGTTTTCTAACCTTAACTTAACAAGAGACCAGATCAACTTAGGTTTCCCCATCATCTCCCAGGTATGCTTTGGTAACACATTCACATCAGACCCCAAGTCCAAGATAACATTATCCACATCATATTCCTCAATCTGCGTACTTATTCTGAATTCTCTATTGGTCCTCTTTCTACGCAGTACCTGATTCACTACCCTCTCTGCAATAGGAATTCCCCTTTCTTGCACACAATGATCAATCATTTTGTATAATGCATTCAACACAGTTTCATATTTCATTAAATCTACGCAACTTATCAGAAACTCTCTTACAATACTTAGCTTCCCAAGTGGCTTCTCTGGCATAACACAATCACAAACATGAGGCGCAGATGATGTTGATGCTACCCAATCCAGTCCTAGTATCTCTTTTTTTGCCCTTTGATATGTCTCATTTTCTTGCCGAAGGTCGAATATTGGCATAGGTCCTGTTGATTTCCTTACCCATTGCTCAACTGGCTTTCCTCCATTAATCGCATCAACCCCTGTTCTGATTCCTCTGTGCGTAACAACTGTTATTCGAGGTCCTTTATTGTGTTTTTCAGCTGATATTTTCTATACATTTTGATTTGTCTTAGGGTTCTGATTCCCTCTTGCCTGCAATTTCACAAGCAATTGAGGGAAGTCTTATGTCGCATGGTCCAATCCTCTACAATACGTGTAGGTTGTATAGGGGTTCGAGTAGTCACAAGCTAAGTGTCCTGGTTGATCACAGTTATAACATATTATCGGTCCTCTACCTCCTTTGCCTCGACCTCTGCCAAAATTTCCTTTGTTTCATGGATTAAAACCTCTTCGATTATTATATTGTGGACCACCTCCTTCTATTGCAACATTCTCTTCTTGAATCATGTACATATCTAAAGTGTGCTCTCTCATCAAATTGAATGCACGACAATCTTTCTCTTCATGTTTGACTGACTTTCAAAAGTTGCAAAATAAATTCCTTAGTGTACAATGATATTTCTACAGTAATGGACACTCAATCGGATGATATCCCCATTTCTTACATATTTCGCAATATCCCCGTCCTGGTAATGAATTTGGTGCTCCAGTCGCCAAATACAACGCGAATGATGGGCATTCATCCTTGTGGTGGCCTTTAGTTCTACACTTGGTGCACCAAACTTGTTCTCATTTCTCCTTCCCTTTTGTAAGTTATGCCTATTGAATTGTCAAGGCAGTGTGTCTGTACTTGCGCCATCCGTCCAGTATCTTCGACAAGGGATGCTTCCAGTTTCATTGCGATCTCCAAAGATTCAGGTTGTGATGCAACTTTCTTTTGTATCAATGGACTGCGGATGTGTGATAAGCGTCTCGCAATAAACCATTCCCCATGTTGTTGATCGGGGATTTGTAATTTTAGCATGCCCATCACATCCTTGAATCTTTGATTGAAATCCCATACTGACTTAGTTTGTACCTGTTTTATTTCCTTCAGCTCGATAATGTATTGTGACACAGATTCCAGTTTCTTGAACTCTTGCAACAATGCATGACTAATTTCTGCTAGAGTCCTTGCTTGTCATGTAGGTGTGGTACTCTGCAGTTTCATGTACTAGACTAGTGCACAACCTCTAAAGGTTGTTGCCAACTGCACAATATTTATGGCCTTATCCTAAACATTCTATGTGGCCCAAATTGTCTCATGGATGAATAGATGTTGTTCATATTCCTCCGACCCAACTCCCTAGAACTTAGGTAGTCTCAAGGTGTTCTCTTGCCTTGACATGTTGCTTTTTCTTGCACCTCCCCTTGGTGATGTTGGTTGGTTCTGACTCGTCGTGTTTCCTTTGCTGCTTTGACTATTACTATTCTGATTTCCCCTACTAACTACAAGTGCTTTTGATAAATCTTCAATTGTTACCTTAGATTGTGATGACACACAAGGGGTCGTGGATTCGAGACAATATCCAGTCTGAGTAGGACTTAACGACTCTTCTATTATAAGACTAGACTGGAACTCCTCTTCCTCTCATTTTATGTGTGGTATCTCTACGATTTTGACTATTACACAAGGTCCTCTCCACTTAGGCTCAATGTGTGACTCTCCTTTATCAACCACGGTCTTTCTCCTCTTAAGTCTTCTTCCACTGTGCAATACTCCAAACTCGTCTTCTTCTTCTTATACAACCTCTTCAGTTCTCTAGATCCTTAGTTCGTCCCTTCCTTCTTCATTTATTCCTTCATTCTTTCCTACTTTTAGATGATCCTCTTGTCATCCCTAGGTTCCCCTATGTTTGCAAAGCCCCTTAGCAATCAAACTCCATTGTCATCACACACTTGTCACATAGCAACATATTTATCCATGTACCCAATGATTTCATGAACCTTCCACACGGATCTTTGAAGAAATCCCTCTTTGCAACATTGTATGACTGGGTACAATCCACTTCCAATTATGTAATATAGCCTCCCAATATACTATCCAACCAGAAATCAACTACGCAAGAAGTCTTATTACTTACATCGTTCAGTTGTCTTACCAACTCAGGAGTCTAGTTACTCGGCGTTGCGGTTTGTACCTGCTATTATTCTCCACTAATATTTCTAACCACTCAGTTAGAATAATCTAAAATTCGCCACAGAAAATCTCATGCAATTATGTGTACACATATCTTTACGTCTATTGCTCGTTGCTCATTCGAGGGTTTCTATTCTCTTTTCAAGCAAATTCTCTTTCCTCCACTTCTAGCCATTCTAAGATTTATTTCTTAGTCGACCTCCAAAACATTCCCTCAATCACAGATTTTGGGTCCCAACAACGGAACCATTTGTTGGTGCGTGGTTGTAAGACCCTAGATTCAAGTTGTATTAACCAACAAAACCATTTAGACACCGACCCTTTCGACATCATCTGCATGCAAGTGAAGTCTCACCCGAGGCAACTATTGGGGCTGCAGGAACCAAGTTTCTGTAGTAGTGAGGGAATGGGAGGTGATCATCTTAATCATTCTTACTTATCTTTATGTGTGCATTATCATGCATTTGTTCTCGTTGATTACTTAGTGAATTCAGTTATATAGTACCATTATACTTCAGAGTGCAACATAAACCCATTACTGTAACATTCATAACTATCGCGCAATGATCATGTAAGAAACATATCTATTCTAACATGCACAAAGAGAATATTCACAATCAATCACATAAAATATAAACAACCACAGTAGTTAACGTGGTTCACTCAAATTTGGGCTAGGTCCACAATGACTAGCTTCTTTATTATTCTTTCTGTAATCGTCTCAGGCTACACACTGTGCTTACAATAGACATATCAAGATATCTCTCTCCATCTTTCCTTGCCACTCTATAGTGTAAGCCTCTCTCTACAACTCTCTTTTTCCACTTAGACATAGACTCTTTCCCTCTCATCCTATTCTCTCACTCTCCCCACAACCAGTATCTGAACACAAAACAAAGAACTTCCACCTAATGTAACAAACCGCTATCTTCCCATCCCATTACATATTTATACATGAATTCTAGGGTTCAAAACCCTACTTTTCTTATCCCAAAATCCCAATTACCACTCATTCCAACTCATGACAACTCAAGTGGTGATCTAGGTGGATGTTGGTGGCCACCCACCTTTTCCAACTAGCTCAAAACAATTTTCTGACAATTTTGTTAATTTACTATTTTTAACAGTTTTTAACTTCCGGAGCCATTTTGAGGGCCTAAATGAAGGTTTTTCAGGATCAAGCTTCTCAATGATATACAAAGGCATGATTGAGCCCCCAAAATGAATCTCCTTGATGATACCTTTCCAACGGGCTATCATGCGCCTAAAACAAAGATCGTATGCACAAGTTACGACCTCGAGAAGTTGATGTACTAACTTACCCAAATGGGGCCCACATGACTTTTGGCGCTTCATCTCCTAGGGTTAGGTTTTTTTATGTTTAGGGTTTGGGGCATTCATGTTTATTGTAAAAAATCCTTTAGAGCCTCATTGTAATCCTCTTCTTGCGAATGCTAGTAGCCGTCACATCTCTTCTCAGAGATAAGCTGCCACCATTCTAGCGAGTCCTTCACTCTGTATTTTTACAGTCTCTGTACATTTATTTGATTAATAGAAATCGTGTATTACTGTATCTCTATGTTTATGGTTTCATCTCTGATACATTTATGTTATATTATTGGATATTCGCGATATCTTTGTGCATTTCTTTATTATATCTCCAATCTCATTTCGTGCCGAAAATAATCTGGATCAGTGGTATCAGAGCACGCTGCTCTTGATCATTTTTCAGTGCATGTCCCGAATGAGGTCTGAGTATAGAAAGTTAGGTATCAAGATTGTCTCCATTGAAGACAATCGCTCTTGCATGCCCAAGAAACCCTTCATGGTGGAAGAAAAGAAAAACGACGGAGCAGACGATCCTATAAATCTGTTGCTTGAGCAATCTCTCATGTGATAGAGGGATGAAATGATGGAGAATTTTTCCCACATCCTTCAACGCATGCCGATAGTAACAGACACATCTTCATCAAACAACCACATTGGAATCACCTCTCCTTTAAAGGTACAGGTTAATTTTGATATTCTTGTATTTTAAGGCCAAATAGATGCAGATGCCCTAGACAAATGGTTAAATCTGTTACAAGGTTATTTCTCTGTTCATAATTTTTTCGACAGATAAAAGATCACCTTCGCACTCCTTAAAGCTCTCCTCCATGTCCAACTTTGGTGGGAAACTTACTGGGAGAAAATTTCCACAGAGGAGTCTGGAATATATGGGGCCGAGCCCACTTGGGATTTTTTGTGGATGCGGTAAAGGAACAATATTACCCTATTAGCAACTATGAGGACCAGTACATGAGATGGACCACACTGTGGCAAGAGAGGGGCCAAGCAGTTACGGAGTTCACCAATACCTTCCATACCTTGCGCACCAAGCTGGGTATCAAAGAATCCGACCGACATTTGGTTCTGAAATACCGTAGGGCTCTACACAGATACATCCAGACTGAAATGGATTTTTTGGACATCTCATCACTCGATGCTGCTTATCGTATGTTGTTAAAATCGAGCTGAAATTTAAGCATCAGAACAAATGGCAGTTTGGGTCTGCAAATCCGAAACAACCAAAGTATGACAAAGACGACCCTAACAAACAGTCTCCCAAAAACCAATCCAAGCCACAGGAAAAGAAGGGTCACAGGAAGAAAAAGAAGGACATCGGAAAATGGTGCGATTTCCACAAAAGCCCCTGGCACAACACCGATGAATCTCACTCAAAACAGTCATTGGTGGCCAAGATCAAATACAAGGAGCCGAACCCTGATTCGGAATCTGATTTTGAAAATACTGGTAAAAGACAGATCATCGACGCAGACCCCACTGCTATTGTAGTGACTGCAGCAATTCAACCAGAAGAACCAACATATCCTGAAGAGGGGGAGCACCTTTTTCATTCATAGATGTGGGTGAAGGGGACCCTGCTACATTTTGTTGTTGAGAGAGGAAGTCATAAGAACCTCATCTCATAAGAGGTCGTCAAACAGTTGGGATTGTCGACAACACCACACCCGCAGCCATACAACATCGGGTGGCTTCGCCAAGGACGAGATCTTCGTGTCAACCAACAGTGTCGGTTGTCATAAGACATCCAACCCTTCAAGGATGAGGTATTATGTGATGTTTCCCTACTCGATGTCTGTGATGTTCTCTTGGGCCAACCATATATGTGGAAGCGCCATGTTGTTTATGAGACTCGACCCCGTAGTGTCATTGTTTCTTTGGGGGGGCATCTCTACAGAATACCAGAGGTAATTCCGACTACCGTTCCACCTAAAAAGTGTCGTAAGGTAGTATCTCATACTACAAAATTCAGCTTCTTCACAATCTGTTCAAAAGGGGAACAGAAGGACACTGCAACCACTACAGCCTCACCCTAAGCACCTTCTATCCAACAGAAGCATGTCGACAAAGTTGCAGCAAAGCGCAAAGATTCCTTCTGAACACAGGCATCTCATGTAGCCAGACTGGCTAAAAAGTTCCAACCCTTCCAGCCACATGTTCGTGACAACCTTCAATAAGCTAAGCAGTGCAACTTCTCCAACAAGGCAAGCAACTCATCAAGATCCAGATTCAACAAACACTTTTTCCTCTCCCCCGGGCACTCAACGCAATGGAGACCATTGCTTCCTAAGGAGGGAGGATTGATCCAGGTGGATGTCGGTGGCCACCCGCCTTTTCCAACTCACTCAAAACAATTTTCAACATAGAACGTCGAATGCCGACGTTCAACGTAGAACATTGAACGTCGAACACCGACATTCAACATAGAATGTTGAGCATCGATCGTCGAATGGTCGATCCCGTGTGGAGAGATTTAGGGACTCCGGAAGGTCTCGTGCGTAGACAACAAAGGGATGCTCAGCGTCGAATGTTGAATTATCCTTAGGCGCATGCCTTAACCAAGAGGAAGATCCACCATCGGATTTAATGGGGAATGGATCTCCATCATAGATACAAGAGCGTTGGGAGTTCTGGGGCATCGAGGAATTCTAGATGGTATGTATGAGGTGGATGCTACGCGGCCCTCGACTAATAATGTTTAAAGAGGGTGATGGCATGTCATGCCATCCAGGTTCATGCACCGGTCGTTCACAGATCGACGGTTCACAGTGATTGTGGAACCCCAATGTGCTCACTCTTTATCGAAGAGTTCAATCTCAACAATCTGAAAAGTGCTCGCCCGACTCTTTTTTAATCATGGTCATTGATCATCCATCCCGACGAGATCAACGACATTGTTTGATTATAGACCATGAACTAGTATGTGCCCCAACACTTCCTTTAACACATTCAGGATCAACATTTAATCAACCATTTTACCTTATTTATAATAAAATTTAATGTCTAATAACATTTGGACTATTCCCTTAAAGCCCAATTACAATTTCGAATTATGTTACTTACTAAGTATTCTAGTTCAGAACTCCAAAGTATATTTAGGTCATAATCAGTCTTAACCATTACACCTAGAATTCTTCCTTCTGTTTAGCAACAGTCATGGACGGAGGTCACTCTCCTCCTCCCACAAGAATTCTGGCATACTAGTTTCCTATCCACCAAGCAAGGGAGGCTGTTGTGATTTCTCACTCATTCACTCTATATTTCTATAGCTCTATTTATCAGCTTGATTAGAAAAACCTTGCCTAGCAATTCCTATACCCAGAAACAAAATTCGTTTCTTAGTTCCCTTCGAAACTCGAGAGTTGTGCATGCTCTCCCTTTTCAGAGAATGGTCACCAGACTCATTCCTTTGATTGTGAGGGATTGTACACATATATAAGGTTTAATCCTTCATTAAAGAAGTAATTATTACTGCTACAGATCCTTTCAATCCATTCACATCCAAGTCTTGCTATTAGTGCCCATCAACATAATCCCACTCCTATAGTATCAACTATCATTTCCCAAAGAAATGATAGGCTTCCTTTGCCACAAACTAACATGATTCAATCTCGTAGGGTAAAATCTCAACTAAATTTTAATCTACATCCTTCAATGAACTTGTGGAGATAACTTCCATGTGATAGTGGTACTCTTAGCAGACTCATGTTAGCCTAGCCTTTCGATTGTTCTCCAACCTATCTAGGCCTATGTCTGAATCATGCTCTGCTAGATAGGGTAGGGTAGTACGCCCTCTCCCTTAAAAATTTTCTAATAATATTTTTATGTGACTTGTGCATGATCCCAAGCAAGCCAAGTGTTGTTGCCATGCTCTGATACCAATTTGTAAGACACCCGACTCCTAAATAATCCTTTAAGGGGTGGGACATCATAATTTTGTTTTTCCTAACTATCTCAAATCCTAATTATGGGATCTCCATTGGCTACTGCTCACCACGAGATTTCTAGCGGTCACCACCTCACTAAAATATGAGTTCTGGTTTGGAAGTCATTACCTCCCAAATCTCTTTGGACGTTATTAGTCAAGGGCGATGTAGCATCCACCTCATACATACCATCGAAAATTCCCCAATGCCCCGGAACTCCCAACGCTCCTGTATCTATGGTGGAGATCCATTCCCCATTAAATCTGACGATGGATCTTCCTCCTAGTTAAGGCATGTGCCTAAGGATAATTCGATGTTCAGTGCTAAGCGTCCCTTTGTTGTCTATGCACGAGACCTTTCGAAGTCCCGAAATCTCTCCACGTGGCCTCGACCATTCGACGATCAACGCTCGGTGTTCTACGTTGAACGTCGATGTTCGAAATTTAGTGTTCTACATTGAACATCGACGTTCGACATTCTACGTTGAACATCGACATTATAAGTTCGACATTCTACATTGAACGTCGACGTTCGACATTCTACGTGGAACATCGACATTCAACATTCTACGTTGAATGTCGATGTTCGACATTCTATGTTGAACGTTGGAGTTCGACATTCAACGTTCTACGTGGAATGCCAACGTTTGGCATTCGACATTCTATGTTGAACATCCCTTTACGATACAACACCCCAAATATTTCAAACTCTCGAAGTCTCGGTCACATCACCAACCATGTTGGCTAGGCTAGCATGAAACCGAAGCTGACGCATTGCAAGGGCCAAGGGTAACACATGTCCTCATCAGGGGGTGACACATGTCACGTACTAATAGACAGAAGGGGTCTGCAAAATGACCATATCCCAGTGACATGTGGCACCTTAGTTGTGGGTACCCATCACCTTGGATGATGTCAGTGAGCCATGCCAACCCCAGATAGACAACCTTCTAACATCCTTCAGATCTCACAGTCATAGGCTCATAGGCATTCACTATGGGTGTGCGTCTTTCTACCCAACCATAGGCTCAGAGGCATTCACTCTTAACACTCTGAACACCCCCGTGCCAAGCCATGATATCACCAGGAAAGTTTATATTGTTTCTCAAAGATCCTTTCTATTTTAGAGCAACTTGTGAGGTTTATCAGATGCTTCCTTTTCATCAAACATGTGACCTTTCTCTTTCCTTATGCATATCTAGGTCGCACGTTCACTTATGTGCATGCAATATTGTCTTGTGTCTCTCTTTCTGTCTACAGAGCCTTGCGCACCTCTCCTCGGCGTGTCTTCTCCTTGTTTGGCCTCGCCTGTATCCTCCTTGGAAGGTTATGGACTTGTCATGTTCCTTCTGTCAGAAGGAAACTCGAATCAACCCGAGTTCACATGACTCTGTGGTACTTTGGGCTGACAGCCCCCCCTATCTTCTTAGCCAGACCATGCTTCCATTCATGGGGGTGGTTGATTATTCAACCACCAGTCCTTTTTTCATTAACTGATTCCTCTCCTTGGGATCCAAAGGGGATTTATTATTCCCAATAAGAAAAATTTGGGGTCATTTGACATAATGAACCATCTCTTATAATTTTCCCATTCTTTCCTCTAGTGATATCATGGTCAATACTTCAAGGATTCACCCCATAGTCAGTCGTTGGCAATCTAAACAATAATGCATTTACATTGTACACATGACATAGCATGGTAATCATAATTAATGATTAATTACAAGCTAGGGGAAATAAGGGTGTTACAAGAGGGTGGTCTCTCACTACCCATTCACAACTCATAAACTCACAACCCACTAATATTATCCTCCAACTATCCAGATTTTCAACTAGCTCTCTTCCTCTCTGTTAGCACCATGATTTTCATAGCTAGAGTTAGAGGTTTGTCCAAAGTTTTCAAAGTCATGACATGATCTTGGGAAAAGAAAGGAATTCCTGGATGAGTCAAATTTTAGGGTGAATATCATGTCAAAAGGTATTATGGTTCATCATCACCTTTCATAAGGTTAGAAAAGGAACAATCATGACACCCCATGTCATCGATATCGTTGAAAACTTCAAAAGAATACGCGTAGTGCAAGTTCAATGCGCAAAGAATTTTGTTGCTTTCATTTGTTGCGCGTTGGAAAAAGGATACTGTCGCGCAGAAGATGTCGTCATGTAGAAGATGTTATCGTGCAGAGGATGTTGTTGTGCAGAGGATGTCGTCGCACAGAAGATGTTGTCGTGCAGAAAATGTCGTTACATAGAAGATGTTGTCGCACAAAAGATGATGTCGCATAGAAGATGTCGTCGCGCAGAGGATGTCGTTGGGCAAAGGATGCTATCGCGCAGAGGATATTGTCATGCAGAAGATGGCGTCGCATAGAGAATGTTGTCACACAGAGGATGTTGTCGCGTAGAAGATGCTATCGCACAGAAGATGTTGTCACGCATAAGATGTTGTCACGCAGAGGATGTTGTCCTGTAGAGGATGTTGTCGCGCAGAGGATGTTGTCGCGCAAAAGATGCCGTCGTGTAGAAGATGTCATCGCACAGAGGATGTTGTCGCATAGAATATGTCGTCACGCAGAAGATTTCATCGTGCAAAGGATGTCGTCGCGCAGAGGATGTTGTCGCAGAGAGGATGTCGTTGCGTAGAGGATGTTGTCACGCAGAAGATTTCATCGCATAGAAGATGTCGCCGCGCAAAGGATGTTGTCGCGTAAAAGATGTCGTCGCGCAAAGGATTTCGTCACGTAGAATATGTCGTTGCACAGAATATGTCGTCGCGCAAAAGATGTCGTCACGCAGAGGATGTTGTCACGTAGAGGATGTTGTCCCGCAGAGGATGCTTTTGCGCAGAGGATGTCGTCGCGTAGAGGTTGTTGTTGCGCAGAAGATGTTGTCGTGTAGAATATACCATCACGCAGAAGATGTTGTCACACAGAGGATGTTGTCACACGGAATATGTCGTCGCGCAAAGGATTTTCCTATGCACAGGCTACAGGGCGCGCTGCGTAAATGACTGGTTAAGTGGTAAAATTTAATATCAGTTTCTTACTAACTAGAGAGGAATTTTGAAAATCCCCGAGAGGATATTGTCAAAGTCAAGCCAAGTAATAAAAACCTCTCTCAGATTTAAAAAAGGTGTCACTTATTGGGATATTCAAACGAATCTGTAGGTCCTATTTTTCAGTTTTCATGATTTCTTGTTTGAGACATGTTGCGACATGTATTTCGGCTAGCTGGAGAAGAATTTCATGGAACAGAGAGAGGTTTTTATTTACAACGAGCGTACCTACAAAAACCTCTCTTAGTTTTGAAAAAAAGTTTTTTATGCATGAGATATGATGTCGTCTTTAACGCCTATTTTCCTAGTATGCTGCGCAATCCGTTGCGTTTTTGTTGTAGGTTATTGTTGCGTAGCAGACTTGTTGTGCAGGGGTGACAGAGTGTCCAACAGTGCACATGATGACTTATCACAACCATATGGTCAAATTCATAACATTATCAATGATTTTAAATAATATTTTTGTTACAATTATGATTTGGCAAAGTTGGGTTTTCTATTTTTAGTAAATCCGTTGAAGTTATTGTTCTCTTTCAAAGAAACCGGATCCATGATTCTAGGAGGTGGTAGTTCAACCCTAACAGCCAAATGTGGCATTATTTTTCTATATAAGGGGGTCATTTTGATGTAAGGAGGGTTGGAATTTCACTCGAAGAAGCTATTGGACTGTGTAATATTTTCCTGAACATTTCTTATGAGTTAATGCAAAAGTACAGGGCTTCCATGAAGCAGAGATTCATTACGGTTTTGTTCTCATTGTGTTTTTCTCGTTAATGCTTTCCCTTATTATTTTTTGTTCTCTTCCATTATTTGACTGAGAGTATATGTTTGGAATTCATCTTATCTGATGTTCCATTCATGCAGTGAATACTTGTTTATGTTTGGATTTCATGTTCAGAATTCATCTATATTCAGTGCTCTTTACATGGCGATCTATATTCCATTTATGTTTCTTCTTCTAAATTTATATTGAGAACTCATCCTTTGCTAGATGCTCTCAATGTGATGGGTTTTCCCCTTCTATTTTCTGCTACCATCTCAATACTTATTATTTGTTGAAAAACATCACTTACCTTTACTCTATTTTCAGAAAGCACACAACCAGTCATTAATTCAATATCTTTAAGCTCAAACTTTGACTCCATTTCCCAATGGCTTCTTCCTTGTTTGTCCTACCAACCCTTTTAAAACAAAAACAAACATGTCCTATTGCAAAATCTGACCTCTATGCATTTATTGATGAATACTTTGAGTTATTAACAGTCATTAGACATCTGAGAGAGCCCTCTCTGGTTGTATAGGTCAGAATACAATCTAAAGTTGGTTGAAACAGTTACCCTAGGGTTTTCTTTGATACAACCCAAAGAAATTTACAAGTGATAACATTTTGGCATTGTTGCTGGGGACGATTGTTATTATTTTCCTCGAGAAGAACGACATTGTTTTAGTTCTAAGGTCTGAGAGAAACACACACTTAAGCACATATTGGTTGTATTTATGCTCTGGTGACTCCACACATCAGAAAATCAGTTTGAAGTGATTCCGCTGGCATAAGAATCCAAAGCTAAAGTTTTCATAGCGACTTCATTGTTCAAAGAGCTCGAGGTATCAAGATTTTCTTGGCTTCAGAATGGAAAGCTTGGCTTTCGATCCAGGTACTTCATCAAACAAAACAATGAGGTTGGTGGCAGACCTTGTTTCTCTTCAAAATTTCAGAAATTGGATTGATATGTCTCTTAAGCATTATTGGTGTGGAGATATTCGTTCTTCATTATTATGTTATTTGGATTGCTATCATATCTTTAGTCAAGAAGATAAGTTAGAATGTTTACAAAAGTTTATTATGGAACTTGAGATAGAACAAGAAACACAAAGGATATCCCAAGATTCATCTCCGTTTGAATAATTTTCTGGCCAACAACAAGAACTATATGAATTGAAGACAGATGAAGCACTACTAACTCATTCAGAACAGTATAAAAGAGGGTATGAGGTTGCAATGGCTCACTGTTACAAGCATTATGATCTCAGGCCTGAGGTTAGTAGTCCAAGGTTCATCCTACCAATAGAAAATCAATCTTCAGTCAATAAACAGTCCTCATATCGAAATAAAGATGTTGTTCAAATGTTTTTTTATGACATAGACAATGTGAACAGTCAAAGAGTGCAGTCAAGAAAGCAAGCTGCAGTCAAGAAACCATTTGCTTGATTGGCTTCATTGGAAATATGGGATTTCTTGATTTGGAATTTGTGCTTAGTAAAATAGGGTAGGTAGGAGTATGAATAATCTTAGTTCTACAAACATTCCTTTCAGCAATCTGCAATTTTCATTTTCAGCTTAGTTTATAGATTTCAGTTTGGAGCATACACAGTTTTGGGTTTTCAGCGGATATAGGTGACAGGTCAGAGTAGAGTGTTCAATGGTTTGGGAACAACCCAATGGATAGGAACATGGTCTACAAGTTCTTTGCTACCTCACTGGGAGGATAACATCGCCATTGGAGCCAGCTGTTAGGACCATGATTTTCATAGCTAGAGTTAGACGTTTGTCCAAAGTTTTCAAAGTCATGACATGATCTTGGGAAAATCAAGGAATTCCTCATCGAGTCATAGGTTAGGGTCAATATCATGTCAAAAGGTATTATGGTTCAGCATCACCTTTAATAAGGTTAGAAAAGGAACAATCATGACAACCCATGTCATCGGTATCGTTGCAAACTTCAAAAGAATAGTTGTTGTGCAACTTCGTTGCACAAAGGCTTTTGTTGCTTTCATTTATTGCACGTTGTGCAGAGGATGTTGTCGTGCAGAAGATGTCGTCGCACAGAATATGTTGTCACGCAGAGGATGTTGTCGCACAAAGGATGTTGTCGCACAGAGGATGTTGTCGCACAAAGGATGTTGTCGCACAAAGGATGTTGTCGCGCATAAGATGTCATCGCGTAGAAGATGTCGTCGCGCAGAAGATGATGTCACGTAGAAGATGTCGTTGCGCAGAGGATGTCATCACGCAGAGGATGATATCACACAGAGGATGTTTTTGTGCAGAGGATGTCGTTGCACAGAGGATGTTGTCGCGCAGAAGTTGTTGTCGTGCAGAACATGTTGTCACGCAGAAGATGTTGTCGCATAGAGGATGTCGTTGCGTAGAGGATGTTGTCATGCACAAGATGTCGTTGCGTAGAAGATGTCGTTGCGTAGAAGATGTCGTTGCGCAAAGGATGTTGTTGTGCAGAAGATGTTGTCGTGCAAAGGATGCTCTCGTGCAGAGGATGTTGTCACGCAGAGATGTTGTTGCGCAGAAGATGTCGTCGCGTAGAAGATGTCCTCGCGCAGAGGATGTTGTCGCGTAGAAGATGTCATCGTGAAGAGGATGTCGTCGCGTAGAATATGATATCATGCAGAAGATGTTGGTACGCAGAGGATGTTGTCGCGCAGAAGATGTCATCGCACAGAAGATGTTGTCACGCAGAGGATGTTGTCGCGCAGAGGATGTTGTCGCGTAGAGGATGTCATCATGCAGAGGATGTTGTCACGCAGAAGATGTTGTTGCGTAGAAGATGCCATCGCGTAGAGGATGTTGTCACACAAAGGATGTTGTCGCACAAAATATGTCGTTGCGCAAAGGATTTTCCTACACACGAGCTACAAGGTGCACTGCGTAAATGACTGGTTTAGTGGTAAATTTCAATATCAGTTTCTGACTAGATGGAGAGGAATTTTGAAAATCCCCAAGAGTTTTTGTCAAGGACAAAAGAAATAATAAAAACCTCTCTCAAATTTAAAAAAAGGTGTCACTCATTGGGAGATTAGAACGAATCTTTAAGCCCTATTTTTTAGTTTTCATGATTTCCTATTTGAGACATATTGTTGCGACACGTAGTCCGGCCAGTTGGAGATGAATTTCATGAAACAGAGAGAAGTTTTTCTTTTGAACGAGCTTACCTACAAAAACCTCTCTCATTTTTGAAAAATCATTTTTTATGCATGGGATATGATGTCATATTTAACGCCTATTTTCCCAGTTTGTTGCGCAATCCACTGCGTTTTTTTATGTAGGTTATTGTTGCGTAACAAACTTGTTGTGCAAGGGTGATAGAGTGTCCAACAATGCACATGATGACTTATCACAACCATATGGTCGAATTTTTTTCATGATCAATGATTGTAAATAATATCTTGGTTACGATTATGATTTGACAAAGTCGGGTTTTCTATTTTTAGTAAATCCGTTTAAGTTATTGTTCTCTTTCAAAGAAATTGGATCCATGATTCTAGGACGTGGTAGTTCGATCCTAACAGCCAAATGTGGCATTATTTTTCTATATAAGGGGGTCATTTTGATGTAAATAGGGTTGGACTTTCAGTCAGAGAAGCTATTGGACTGTGTAATATTTTCCTGAACATTTCTTATGAGTTAATGCAGAAGTACAGGGCTTCCATGAAGCAAAGATTCATTACGGTGTTGTTCTCAGTGTGTTTTTCCCGTTAATGATTTCCCTCGTTATTGTTTGTTCTCTTCCATTATTTTACTAAGAGTATATGTTTGGAATTCATCTTATCTGATGCTCCATTCATGCAGTGAATACTTGTTTATGTTTGGATTTCATACTCAGAATTCATCTATATTCGGTGCTCTTTACATGGCGATCTATATTCCATTTATGTTTCTTCTTCTAAAGTTATATTGAGAACTCATCCTTTGCTAGATGCTCTCAATGTGATGGGTTGTCCCCTTCTATTTTCTGTTTCCATCTCAATACTTATTATTTGCTGAAAAACATCACTTACCTTGCCTCTGTTTTTAGAAAGCACATAACCAATCATTAACTCAATATCTTTAAGCTCAGACTTTGAGTCCATTGCCCAATGGTTTCTTCCTTGTTTGTTCTACCAACCCTTTTAAAACAAAAACAAACATGTCCTATCACAGAATCTGACCTCTGTGCATTTATTGACGAATCCTTTGAGTTATTACCAGTCATTAGACATCTGAGAGAGTCGTCTCTGGTTGTATAGGTTAGAATACAATCTAAAGTTGGTTGAAACAATTACCTCAGGGTTTTCTTTGATACAGCCCTTGCCGGGGACGATTGCTATTATTTTCCTTGGGAAAAACGACATTGTTTTAGTTCTAAGTTTTGAGAGCAACACACACTTAGGCACATATTGGCTGTATTTCGGCTTTGGCGACTCCACACATCAAAAAATCAGTTTGAAGGTGATTCCACTAGCATAAGAATCCAAAGCTAAATTTTTCATGGCGACTTCTTTGTTCAAAGAGCTCGAGGTATCAATATTTTCTTGGCTTCAAAATGGCCAACTTGGCTTTCGATTCGGGTACTTCTTAAAACAAAACAATGAGGTTGGTGGTAGACCTTGTTTCTCTTCAAAATTTCAAAAATTGGATTGATATGTCTCCTAAGCATTATTGGTGTGGAGATATTCGTTCTTCATTATTATCTTATTTGGATTCCTGTCACATCTTTAGTCAAGAAGATAAGTTAGAATGTTTACAAAAGTTTATTATGGAACTTGTGATAGAACAAGAAACACAAAGGATATCCCAAGATTCATCTCCTTTTGAAGAATCTTTTGGCCAACAACAAGAACTCTATGAATTGAAGATAGATGAAGCACTATTAACTCATTCAGAACAATATAAAAGAGGGTATGAGGCTGAAATGGCTCACTATTACAAGCATTACAATCTCAGGTGCGAGGTTAGTAGTCAGGGGTTCATTCTACCAATGGAAAATTTATCTTCAATTAGTAAACAATCCTCATATCGAAATAAAGATGTTGTTCAAAAACGTTTTTATGACATGGATAATGTGAACAGTCAAAAAGTACCATTTAAAGATGATCTCATTGTTGGTCATAAAAAGTGATAGTTGTTTCTGCTCTCAAAGATCCTTTTGCAGCTTTGCTGAAATCTTCAATCGAAATGAGCTATGTAATGTTTGAACACGAGGACAGTTTCAAATGGTGGGATAGCTTGTCATATTTCAGTTGTGACTTTATGACTTGAGGAGCTGAAAGCAAGCTGCAATCAAGAAACCATTTGCTTGACTAGCTTCATTGGAAATATGGGATTACTTGATTTGTCATTTGTGCTTATTAAAGTAGGGTAGGTAGGAGTATGAATAAGCTTGGTTCCACTAGCATTTATTTCAACAATCTGCAGTTTCCATTTTTAGCTTAGTTTACAGATTTCAGTTTGGAGCATACACAATTTTGGGTTTTCAGTAGATATAGGTGATAGGTCAGTGTAGAGTGTTCAATGGTTTGGGAACAACCCAATGGATAGGCACAGGGTCTATGAGTTCTTTTCCACCTCACTGGGAGGATAATATCCCCATTGGAGCCAGTTGTTAGCACAATGATTTTCATAGCTAGATTTAGGGGTTTGTCCAAAGTTTTCAAAGTCACGACATGATCTTGGGAAAATCAAGGTATTCCTAGATGAGTCATAGGTTAGGGTGAATATCATGTCAAAAGGTATTATGGTTCATCATCACCTTTCAAAAGGTTAGAAAATGAACAATCATGACACCCAATGTCATCGGTATCTTTGCAAACTTGAAAAGAATACTCGTTGTGCAAGTTCGCTACGCAAAGGCTTTTGCTACTTTCATTTGTTGTGTGTTGCGTGGCGGATGTTGTCGCATAGAGGATGTTGTCGCACAAAGGATGTTGTCACGTAGAGGATGTCATCATGCAGAGGATGTTGTCGCGCAGAAGATGTCGTCGCGTAGAAGATGTTGTCACGCAGAAGATGTTGTTGCGCAGAAGATATCGTCACACATAGGATGTTGTCGCGCAGAGGATGCTATCACGCAGAGGATATTGTCACGCAGAGGATGTTGTCGCGTAGAGGATGTTGTCGCGCAGAAGATGTTGTCGCGCAGAAGATTTCGTCGCACAGAAGATGTTGTCACACAGAGGATGTCGTCGCGCAGAGGATGTATTCGGGCAGAAGATGTCGTCGCGTAGACGATGTCAAAGCGCAGAATATGTTGTCGTGTAGAGCATGTTGTCGCGTAGAAAATGTCGTTGCGCGGAGGATGTCGTCGAGCAGAGGATGTCGTCGTGCAGAGGATTCGTGAAGAGGATGTTTTCGTGCAAAGGATGATGTCACGCAGAAGATGTCGTTGCATAGAAGATGTTGTCGCTCAGAGGATGTTGTCGTGCAAAAGATGTCGTCGTGCAGAGGATGTCGTCGCGCAAAAGATGTTGTTGTGCATAAGATGTCATCGCGTAGAGGATGTTGTCGCGCAGAATATGTCATCGTGCAGAAGATGTTGTCGCGCAGAGGATGTTGTCGCGCAAAGGATGTTGTCGTAGAGAGGATGTTGTCGCGCAGAATATGCTCTCACGCAGAAGATGTCGTCACGCAGGAGATTTCATCGCGTAGAAGATGTCGTCGTGCAGAGGATGTTGTAGTGCAGAAGATGTCGTTGCGCAGAATATGTTGTTGCACAGAGGATGTTTCCGCGCAGAGAATGTCGTCACGCAGAGGATGCTGTCGCGCAGAAGATGTCGTCGCATAGAATATGCCATCACGCAGAGGATGTTGTCACACAGAGGATGTTGTCGCGCAGAAGGTGTCATTGTGCAGAGGATTTTCCTACGCATAAGCTACAAGGCACAATGCGTAAATGATTGGTTTAGTGGTAAACTTCAATATCAATTTCTGACTAACTGGAGAGTAATTTTGAAAATCCTCGAGAGTTTTTTGTCGAGGACAAACCAAATAATAAAAACCTCTCTCAAATTTGAAAATGGTGTCACTTATTGGGATATTCAAACGAATCTGTAAGCCCTATGTTTCAGTTTTCATGATTTCCTGTTTGAGACTTGTTGTTGCGACACGTATTCCGGCCAGATGGAGATGAATTTCACGAAACAAAGAGAGGTTTTTCTTTATAACGAGCTTACCTAAAAAAAATCTCTCGGTTTTGAAAAATCGTTTTGTATGCGTGAGATATGATTTCATATTTAATGCTTATTTTCCCAGTTTGTTGCGTAATCTGCTGCATTTTTGTTGTAGGTTACTGTTGCGTAGCAGACTTGTTGTGCAAGGGTGACAGAGTGTCCAACAATGCACATGATGACTTTTTTTTTTTTTTTTAAGTAAAAAAGGAAGATCCTGTTTATATTAGAGTCGCAGAGTTACAGAGTCTATTTGTGATGCCAGTTGTCCCGCCTGAACAGGAAACCGAGACAGTTGGACATTCTATGCCACTTGTGTTCAAACAAACAAAATTATCAGAGTGCTATCCTGCCCGAAGGAAACCAGGACGCATATCCATTAGGTTCAGTCTGTATTCTAACAACCTAATTGCAGCATGACTATGATCTAACTGGGCTGAAACCTTGTTCTGAAACAAAAAGAGATAGCTAATTAAGAACATCACAAGACCTTTTAACCAGCCGACTCATCCTCTTCCCTGTGCCTTCGCCATCTTGCAGGAAACACATAAGCTTGCGCGCACATAGGGCACTTCCTTTTCGGGAGAGTCTTGGAGTGTGCATCATACAACATGTCGAGTCGATGGTCGATTTGAATGATACGAAAGATCTGATCGTCCAGCATGCTCCGCATTTCAAAGATTAGTGCTAGGTACCCCGGGTTGGTGAAAGGATGCTGGTCCTGCCAATTTCCTTCAACATAGGCCAAGGGAAATGGCCCCTGTGCTCCTTCGCCTTCATTTGCTTCACTGGCTTGATGTGCCTGTTGTTTGTTCGGCTGAGTCGCTTCTTCCGGAGATGCACTAGTGGGTGGGTCATTCTTTGCTTTTGCACAACACGATACCTCTTCCTCAACATAGCAGGTGGTGAATTCCTCTGCCAGGTGAGTTGCTTTGTAACCACGCTGTATTCCCGGAGGCGAAATCTTGTCTTCAGTGCCAAAATCAGTGGGAGGATTCCAATTGTCTAGGACTGTGAAAAGAGGGTGCTCAGGATAGCTTTGCATGGCCTCGTTCAGGGTGATCTCTTCCACGTACGCCATGGGAGGCGTTCGAGGTCTCCCAGACTTCCTATTTCTTCGCAAGGACGCCAAGGCCAACGCCTTCTCAAACTTCTTGTGCCTCTGCCTACGTGATTCAAATAAGTACCAAGATGCGCCCCTGCGTGGCTTTCCTCATGCCATGGGCATGTTGAAGAACCTGGAGATGTCCGAAGTTCCCAACGGGTGAATAACCCTGCTCCAGAACTCCGGTGGCTCTGCATTCGGCTTTGCGAAATGCGAATACCTCTCATTGTTGTCGAGGCGATTAATAAGGATGAGGATGACGATGACTGCCTTGGCCATTAAGGCTGACCTCCTAGTGCTCTGGTGCGCTGTCCTGTTCACTTGCACGAAGGGCCTCGTCTCCTGGTTAATCCTGCACGAGCTCGTTCCCATTTAAATGCTGAAGGGATGGTCGCTGGTGGGATGTATTAATGGTGCAGCCCGGCGTTTGCCCGTGTGTCTCGGCTCTGCAACGTGGCACCCCATCTGGGGGAACAATGCACATGATGACTTATTGTTTTAGGATAAATTCATGAGTGCGGACACAAACCAATCTCCCCAGATCCACCTGGATTTGGAACAAACCGTAACAGAATACTACTCTTTCCCTAGATCTAGCTATTGAATGAACTAAGAGAAATGGAGTGTGGACATACCTTATGAACGCTCTCCTTTAATCTCTGTTGTTCCTCGCTCTGCTACGATGCTCTTGCGTCGTCCAATCACAACAACACAAACCAATCACATCAAAGGCATTAATCTATTCAATATCTAGTCTATACATGTGATCAAGGAATCATGTAATAAGATGACATCATCATTATGGGAAAAGGACATATTCATGTATTATATTAACTGAAAGAGAAACTTACAACCTGAGCCTTGATGTCGTAGGCCTCCTTTCGATGGCTCCTAGCTTTGACACACACACTTGCTCATGCATGAAGAAGTTGAATCACATATGATGACCTTGATATTGTCTCTTGCTGCTGTAGCATCAATCCTCCATACAGTCTTGCACAAGTTCTCCAATCAATCTCTTGCTAGCTTGCTTCTCTAGTGCTTTTTGCTTCTAACCATTTCCATGAGCAATCCCCTCAATATATAGGAGAAGATTGATTAGTTACTTGGATAGGGAATAATCCCATGATATCTGGAAAGCCAGTATTTTGCCAACCATTCGAACTCCAACTCACCCTTCTAGAAGATTCCTTCTAGAAGGATCGAGAACTTATTCATTTTCTTCCTTTAGAAACATGTCCGCACCCTAACCATTGACACAGTGCGAAAAGTTCGCAATCAAGCTGAATACAGATTGCGGGAATTAAGGATTTTCACAGGTGAGTATATATGCAGCCTGCGGAAATGTGATTTTGAGAAAATGACAAGTGTAACCTTCTTCAGGAAAATGTTCTTAATGAAGAGTTTGATCTTCCATCATCATCACATAATCATAATATCATCTTGATAACCAAAAATGTGGATAACAGAATGCCCCCCAAAGTCTGAGAGTGGAAACAGTGACAGTCAATAGACTTTGTAAGCTGCATGTGTGTGTCAAAAACCAAAAGCACATCTAATCGGAGACCTGCAAACATCCAAGCATCAGCAGAAAATCATATGTATCAATTCTGAGGTAGGCATTCCCATACTCAGATCATAGATTGATGTCATTATACTCGAAAGTCATGGC